>PVJX010031609.1:0-21085 GCA_004027295.1 Dolichotis patagonum
CTCCCACATTTCAGTGGAGGACAATGGCTGGTGACTTATTCTGGTATTTTGGGAAACAGAAACCTTCGCATTGGGCTTGAGGTGTGGGATGTATTTTGAGCTTCAAGGTAGTGCGTTTTTTGGTATTTGGCATGTCATGACAAGTCACTTGATCAACTTTATACAAACTGTAATAGCCTTGTTACCATAGAAAAGTTACTGGTTTTTACTGGTTAGACTTGGCTTTGGCTTAGGGGCTACTACTTCACTGCCTTGAAACCTTCTTAGTTTATATAAACATGCAATCTATTTTTTCTTCAAATAAATTTTTCTGCATATAATACTGCATGTAGGAAGATGCAATGTTGTACCACTTCTTCACAAGAATTTTCATTATTGGGGCTTGGTTTTTAATACCTACTAGTTAAGGTTCCATGATTGAAATTTACCTAAACTCTCAAATAGAATTTAGGCAGTTCTTAATTCTATATGTAGAAACTTTAACTTCCTCATCACTATGTTGAATAAGTCCTGCTTTGTATGAAAAGGCAGTTCCAAATGCTGCCAAATCCTGGTAGATCTTAATACTATATATCACGCTAAGGTCCTTGCCTCCACAGAAGAAGAAAAGTGGATGACTAGGTTGCCTGCACTGCAAGTTCTCCTCTATCCAGTTTTGTGGCTTGTTTTTGTATTGAAATTTTTAAAAAGGCTACCTCTTGAGATATTGCTCCTGAACAGTTAGTGAAGGGAGAGAGATTCTTTATTAATGCACTGTTATCTGGCCCCTTCCCTGCCAACACACACCTTTGAAAATCTGTTACTGTAATTAACATTACTTCAGTGACAAAGGTAAACAACCTGCCTTTGTAGAGTGATGGTGTTCCTTCCAGGACCAGTAGCACTTGAAGGTGATCTCAAACTCATAGGAGATTTTGCTGTCATCTTTAAAAACAAACAAAACTGAATACTGAAAAGAGACTCTACTGGGGCATTAATTCCATATCCACTAGCACACCAGGGATTCCTCTTCATCCCTATTGCCACAGTTGCTTAGCAATCTGTTTCAGCTAGATCCTTGGGATTGCCCTCTCCCCTACCTTCATTCACCTAAATCCATTTGTTCTGTTTTTGAACTTTCTTTATTTTATAGTCCTGATGCCTGAAGATCTTTTTCTTTAGCAGTGATACAGTTGTTTCTCCTTAAAATCAATTCATCGTCTGTTCAGTAAAAAATCCTTTATATTATATGACTAACAGTTGTCCTAAGCCCTAAAGTCTTTGAAGCAAGCACAGCATTCTCAGCAGATAAAGATAAACAGGCCAGGATTCCAAAGCATAAAGCATCCTCCTCTCATGTCCTCATGACCAGAACATGACTTGCGTCTTTCTGGCATTAAACATGTTAAAGATTGACCAGTTTTTATATACACTTTGCTAGTTTTCAAATCTCTTCCTCTAGACTGCTGTGCAAGTGTGGCTACAGCTTCGCAGCAGCAAGTGTACATTTGTGAATGCCTTACTTCATGCCCTCATGCTACTCGGCGTCTGTCTGTGAGTCAACACGGTTTAGAAAGATACAAGTCAGATGGCTGTGTAGCCTGTAGTTGAAATTTCATTTTTCTTTGTAGTGTAGGGGCTACTGGAGACAACAGGTATCCAGAGGTTTCCAGTAGCTGTGCTGACTGCCTATTTATTCTCAGTGAACTCAGTGTAAATAGAAACAACCCTTGCCTCTACTATTGTCTCTCAAATGATTTCCAGCTTGAGTAAATAGAAATACACACTGTTAGTATATATTTGGCATTCATTATCAGTGTTTATGACTAGTTTTAATGTCAGAAATATGCAATGACCATACTGCTATGTCAAAGTAGTAACTAAAAATCTTAGGTTAAACTTTTTATGTAAAGTTATGTTTCCCTTCTTAATAAGCAAGGATTGTCTGTATTTCTCATCAATAAAAACTTTCACAGTAGCCCAGAAAACATCTCCACAAAGAGATTGGTTCTTTCTTCTGACACATATCTCCCAAGTTCACATCCCTGCTGTGTTCCAGTGTCCTCTTCTATTTTCATATTTCAACCAGTTTTGCATTCCCAGTGAGGTGCCTTGACAACACTGTCTCTGGTGTGAGGCTAGAGTTTTTCAAAGGAGGATTTTTCAGCACCACACAGCCAAATTGCTTTTGCCAAGCCACTGCCACCATAACCACTATTGCCTCAAGGTAAATAGATGAGTTCCAGAAACTATTAGGAAACCAAGATAACTGGGTACAGCATCTAGATTGGCCATCTGAGCAACAAGCACTTATCTTCAGTGTTTACTTTTCCTAACACCTATTATAGGTGACTGAGTGCAAATGAATAGATTTGTGCATTACACTGATAGTATTAAGTTGGTTGTCTGTATATGGCAGTAGTGCAGTAACAGCTTCTGACACATATCTCCCAAGTTCACATCCCTGCTGTGTTCCAGTGTCCTCTTCTATTTTCATATTTGACATATTTTACCACAAAAGAACAAGGCAACATACTGTAGTATTTGTTGATGGATCAACTTGCAAAGGGAAAAATGAACTTGTACTCCATACCTGATCTTATTAAAAAGAAAAAAAACACCTTAATTTTGTCATTTTCACAGTCACCTTTCTAAATGCCATCACAACCTTCAAGATCTCAGAAGATTACCCATGGAGACACAACACAGTCATCTCAGTAACACCTGCAAGAGGATAGCTGTTTCAAATGTCCCCAGCCCCCTGTTTCACAACAGATGAGACCCTGTTAGTGTTTGTTTATGTGAGCTCCAATCCAAATTGCAGGCCAATCCTTAAACTGAAACTCTCTTGTAGGAGGCTTATGACTATGGTACGAAAGACTCAAGAAAAATGAGCCACTGCTTTTGTTTGGCAAACATATTTACAGGGGAGTGTATAGATTGCTTGAATATGTATGTGTGTGCTTATCTGTGTGCATTTCACTATCTTACAAACTCACAGTCAAGACAGCTGATAACCATGTGTTCCTAAGTATTCTTAGAAGTAAACAAGTCACAAGTGAGTTTCTCAAACTCAGTGTTGTAGCAAGCTGGCTCTGCGAATGATCCCCTTTATCAACCAGAGAGAAAAATAACTATATAAAAGACAGATATCAACCCACACAATATTATAACCTACCCAGTGGAAAGTAATATTGATTCAGCAATTCTCACATGCTCTAATTTGTTATATTATCTATCTATATCATAATATATATGTGTGTGTGTGCACACGCTTATGTGTGTTTCTGATTTATTTCACTTACCACTGTCATCTCAAGATACATCGATTTTCCAGCAACAGACTCAATTCTATCTTTCTTTATGGCAGAGTAGTACTCTGTTGTGTGTAAATACCACATTTCCTTTGTCCATTCATCTATTGATGGGCATATTGGCTGCTTTTGGTTGTTTTTTGAAATTTTTAAAAAACTAAATAACTTTTTTTTGGTACTGGGGATTGAACTCACGACCTTGCGCTTGCCAGGTAGGCACTTAAGCCACTGAGCTAAATCCCTGGCTAAAAAACTAAATAACTTTTAAAATCAGTTATGAATAAATTTTAATTGATATGTGAATGTGTTGAGTACTTTTTTACTTTTATAAAGACATGCAATGCTATTTTACAAATGCTGGCATTGGTCACGGAGCTCTGGTATGAAATGGAATTCATAGTATATTAACATGAATATCAATTTCAACTATATTTGAAAAGTCTCACCCAGGAAATGTATATACCATTAGATTAAGCTCCTCTGTAAAGGAAATAATCTTTGAAGAAAATGTGAAATGAGTCCTGAAATGTTGTTTCAGAGTAGCCTATTATTTGGGGTGCTATGCCAGACACAAATGTGATCTTTACTGAAACTCTTCTCTAAGTGCGTTAAAAAGGACTTAATTTGCATCCTTTGTAGATGTAAAATAAAATTCTGTAGCTTTAAAAAATGGAATAAAAGGGCTTTTTCGGGTGCTTCCAACTTCTGTACTTTGCGCTCATACTTGATTTTGAATTTGCTTTGAGTTCAAGCAGTGTGATAGCAGAGGAAAATCAGCAAATTCACTTCCAATTTGGTAATGGCTATAACTTTGATTTTGTTTCTGATACTCTTCAGTTTTCACAGTCTTTAAATAACTGCTCCATGCATTCTGTCTAGTTTTTATAGTTGCATTTAGGAAAAAATTCAGAATGCAGTATAACGACTGTATGATTATTATAGTTGTAAAGCCAAAATCTACCCATTTGCTATAGACAGTCAATAATCATTTATAACATTTTAAAATACAACAAAAATGTTTATTTTAAGCATTTACAGGGATTTTTCTTTGTTTTATGTAGATCAAAGTTTCTGTCTATGTATATTCTTTGTGCCTGAAAAAATTCCCATTTATAACCTTAAGGCTCATTGACAATATGGGTTTACAGTTCATGCCTGTGGTTTTATGTTTTTTGTTTTGTGTTTTTATATTGCAAAAAGTTTGTATTTTTGGTTGTAAACACTGCTTGTGTCTTTGTATGTGTTTTCCTAAATAGATTCACAAGATACTTGAAGATTCACCCTTTTCAGTTAAAGAAAAAAGAAATTCACATGTAATGTAGTACAGATCTTCTGGTATGAGTTCCCTAAGCTTTTGTTAGTCTGAGTAAAATTGTTATTTAATTTTGAAAGATATTTTTAGCAGGGTATAAAATACAGGATGCCTTTTTTTGGCTTTGTATTATGTTCCAAAGCTTTAAAAATGTCACTATTTTGTCTTCTGGCTTACATAGTTTCTAATGACGTTTGTTTTAATCATCTTTATTTTCTCCTAATATTGTGTCTTTTTACTCTACCTACTTTCAAGAGTTTGTATTTATCTGTGATTTTAGTTGCTTTAAAAATGATAGATTTACAAATTTTTACATAGTATTTATATTGCTTTGCATTATAAAAATTTCTTGGATGTATATGATTTAGTATTTTTATAGTTTTTGTAAAAATCTCAACTATTATCTCTTTAAATATTTATTTCTTTTCCTATGGCTCCACTTATGTGTATGTTAGACCTTTTGACAGTGTCCCTTAGCTCTTGCATGCCGTGTTGTAGTAGTTATGTTTCCCGCTCTTTCAGTTTGTACAGTTTCTATTCATTTATCTTCATTTTTCATTTATTATTGTGTTGTTAAAATAACATGTCTTATTGAATTCTTACAATTTCCATATCTCTGCTGAAATTATCCATCTGTTTGGCATCTTGTCTGCCTTTTTAAGTAAAACCTATAATGTATTCATCATAATTTTTTAAAATATCCCTATATATCATTTCCTATATCAGTAGATAGGTCAATTGTTTTGTCTCTGAATAATGTTGTTTACCAATCATTGTTTTAAAGAGGGACCATTATGTGTGTTCACAATTACATTTTGCATTTAAAGTTTTAAGTCATTACCACACAGTTATTATTTGAAAAAATAATAATTTCTAAGTTGAAAAATTCATATATGAAATATTCTATTTTATCTTGTTCCTTTTTTTATTTTAAAGAGGGTAAAACAAGCCATAACAAAACAGAACAAAGCAGATCACAAAAAACAATGTAAATGACACAGATTTCAAAGCAAGACAACAGGGGATCATCACTGGCTACCATAATATCTCTTGTTTTCTTCTAAATAGTTGTCTATATCTTACACACAATGAATTACTACAAAACAAAATGATATAAAAATGATCAAAACAAAATAATGAAGGCCTTACAGGCCTTCAAACCAGACAATAAGAAAATCAACAATTGCTGCCATAATGTCTCTTGTTCTCTTCACAATAGCTGCCATACCTTCATGTATGTTGAAATTAAATAACACAAAACAGACTGAAACCACCCTAAACAAAGCATAAAATCATTACTGGATTTCACAGCATGATGATAGGAAATCAATAATGGATACTGTAATGTCTCTTTTTCTTCAGAGTAGCTGTTCATATCATCATGTATAATACAATTGATTCTCATTAACTGTTTAAGAGGAGTTTAAGGCATGTATAAGCCTCCACATGTACATCTATCCTTTCTGTATTACAGGGAAAAACAAAACAAAAGAAAACAAATTACTAGAAAAAAAAGATACATAAAAGATACATAAATAACAATAGTAAGGAGCCCAAAACACTGACGATTTAGGCCTTCAAAACAAAGTGGTAAGAACGTAACTAAGGTTGTCATTTTACATAGTGATCTTCAAAATTGTTCTTCAGATCACCAGAAACAAATATACAAAATTGATCCAGTCCTATGAATGTTAACTATTTTGTTCCAAGAACTAATAGAATTTGTAGTACAATCATATTAACTATTTTAATGTGTTTACAAAACTTTAGATATTTTTTCTTTTCCCTTCCTTTTTTCCCCTCCTTTTCTCTGAGATAGTTTTCTTACCCTTTGAGCAGATTCTTACCTTTCATAGTATTTATTGAGGATTTTGTATCTCATGTACTCTTACCATTTCTTACACTAGGGAGACAATACGGTATTTACACATGTGAATTTGATTTATTTCACTTATAAGTATGGTCTCATGTTGCTTCCTTTTACCTATAAAGCTCTCAGTGTGATCATTTTTATAGCTGAGTAATACTCCATTGTGTGAAAGTATCACATCCTTTTTATCCATTCCACAGTTAACGGGCATTTAGGTTGTTTCCAAGATCTGGCTATTACAAATTGTGCTGCTATAAACATGGATGCACATAAATCACTGGGACACGATCTTTTCAATTCTTCTGGGAATATGTCCAGAAGTGGAATAGCTGGGTCAAATGGGACTTCCAATCCCAGCTTTTTGAGAAATCTCCAGACTGACCTCCACAGTGGTTTCAAGAGTCTAAACTCCCACCAACAGTGTGGAAGAGTTCCTTTTTCCCCAAAGCCTCTCTAGCATTTATTTTTGGTGGTTTTCTTGATCCTGGCCATGCTTTCTGGAGTTAAATGGTCTCACTGTGGGTTTAACTTGCATTTCTCTAGTGAACAATGATGCTGAACATTTTTGCATGCATTTGTTTGCCATTTGTATTTCTCAATCTGAGAACTGTGTATTCATCTCAGATGCCCATTTTTGGATTGGGTTTTTGAATTTCAGGGATGTATTTTTTTTAAATTCTTTATATGTTCTAGACAGAAGTCCTTTGTCTAAAGGATAGTTGACTAAGATTTTTTCAAAATTCATAGGTTTCCTTTTCACTCTGTTGGAGATTTCTTTTGACATGCAAAACATTTTAATAAGACAAGATCCCAGTTATTGATTCTGAGAAGTATTTCCTGTGTGGTTTGATTTTTTATTTCCCATTTTATTTTAAAGAGAATAAGACAAAAGAGGGCAGTACAGAGCAGATCAGAACAGGACAACATAGGCAACACAGCACTTTACATTAATACAACCAGACATCAACAGTAGGTATCACAATATCTGTTACTCTGCTATAGTTGAGCATAGTTTCAAATACAATAATCTCAAACATAACAAAAAAGTATAAAACCATTCAAAGAGTGAAAGAATTACAGGGCATTCTGAACTGAATAACAGAATGATCAATGGGTACTATGATATCTCATTTTCAATAAAAAATTTTGTTTATACTTTCACACATATTCAAATCCCAATAAGACACAATGTGATAGAATCAATGGAAATAGAAGAATAAAAGTTTGGTAGGATTTCTAAGAAGGACGGTATTAAATCAGCAATAGCTGTCATAAAGTTTTGTTCTCTTCAAAACAGCTGTTCATAGCATCACGTATAATAAAGTCAAACAAAACAGAATAAAACCATTCCAACTGATGAATGAAAACATTGAAAGTCTTCAAAGGTATGAGATGGGGACTCATGATTACCATAAAATCTTATATACTCTTACCAACTCTCATACTAGGGAGACTATACAGTATTTACACATGTGAGTTTGGTTTATTTCACTTATGAGTATGGTCTCAAGTCATTTCCATTTATTTATAAATATCTCCATGTGATCATTTTTTATAGCTCAGTAGTACTCCATTGTATAGAAATACCACAACTTTTTTAACCATTCTTCACTTCACGGGCACTTAGGTTGTTTCCAGGATCTGGCTATTACAAATTGTGCTGCTATAAACATGGGTGCACATGTATCACTGTGGTATGATGTTTTCAGATCTTTTGGCAATATGCCTATAAGTGGAATAGCTGGGTCAAATGGGATCTCCAGACCCAGCTTTTTGAGGAATCTCTAGACTGATGTCCACAGTGGTTGCACCAGTCTACACTCCCACCAACAGTGCAGAAAAGTTCCTTTTTCCCCACAGCCTCTCCAACACTTGTTGTTGGTAGTGTTTTCTATCTTGGCCAATCTTTCTGGAGTGATATGGAATCTCAGTGTGGTTTTAATTTGCATTTCTTTCATGACTAATGATGATGAACATTTTTTCATGTATTTATTTGCCATTCATATTTCTTCATCTGAGAACTGTGTATTCATTTCAGATGCCCATTTTTGGATTGCGGTTTTGAAATTCGAGCATCTGATTTTTTTTAATTCTTTACAAGTTCTAGACAGAAGTCCTTTGTCTGAGGGACTGTCTATTAAGATTATTTCCCAACTTGTGGGTTTTCTTTTCACTGTGCTAGAAATCTCTTTTGATGTGCAGAAACTCTTTAATAAGATGTGGTCCCAGTTATTGATTCTGGGAAGTATTTCCCGTATAGTTTGATTCTTGTTCGTGAATTCTCTTCCTACCCCTATATCTTTGAGATTTTTACCCACTTTGTCTTCCAGCAGATTTAGTGTTTCTGTTTTAATATTTAGATCTTTGATTCATTCAGATCTTAGCTTAGTATATGGTGATAGGCATGTGTCTAGTTTTTAGTCTTATGCATGTGGATAGCCAGTTTTTCCAACACCATTTGTTAAAGAGACTGTCATTCTTCCAGCGAGCATGTTTGGCCCCTTTATCAAAGATAAGGTGCTTGAGTTAGTTTGTGGTTGTGGTTGTAACTTCCAATCTATGCCACTGATATTCAGGTCTGTTTTTATTCCAGTACCATGTTGATTTTATTACTGTAGCTTTGTAGTATAATTTCAAGTCAGGGATTGTCATGCCTCCTGCCTTGCCTTTGTTGCTTAGAATTGCCTTTGCTATTCTAGGTCTCTTCTAGTTCCAGATGAATTTTAGGAGTGATTTCTCTAGATCTATGAGGTATGTTAGTGGTATTTGATTGGGATTGCATTGAATCTGTATAAAAGTTTGGGAGAATGGCCATTTTCGCAAGGTTTGTTTTTCCTATCCATGAACAGGGGATGTCTTTCCATTTTCTGATGTCCTCTTCAATTTCCTTTTTCATTGTATTATAATTTTCGTTGTATAGCTCTTTTACTTCTTTCATGAGATTAATTCCTAAGTATTTCATTTTTTTGGATGCTAGTGTAAAGGGTGTGGCTTCACTTATTTCTCTCTCAGTACGTTTGTTGTTAGTGTATAGAAATGCTATCAATTTCTGAGAATTGACTTGGTATCCAGCTACCTTGCTGAATTTATTTATTATATCTAGGAGTCTTTCAATAGAGTTTTGGGCATCTTTTATGTAAAGCATCATGTCATCTGCAAATAATGATAATTTAACTTCCTCTTTTCCTATCTTTACCCCTTTTATTTCTCTCTCTTTTCTAGTTGCTCTGGCTAGTATTTCCAGTACTCTGTTGAATAGGAGTGGTGACAGGGGACATCCTTGTCTTGTGCCTGATTTTAAGGTAAAAGCTTTCAGTTTTTGACCATTTAATGGTCAAAGCTGGCTGTTGGTTTGTCATAGATGGCGTTTATCATATTGAGGTAAAGACCTTCTATTACAATTATCTGTAAGGATTTTATCATTAGTAAGTGTTGGACTTTATCAAAAGCTTTTTCTGCATCTATAGAGATGATCATGTGGTTCTTCCTTTTGGCTCTATTGATATGGTGAATTACATTTATTGATTTGTGTATGTTGAAACATCCCTACATTCCTGGGATGAATCCCGCTTGGTCATGGTGTATAATCTTCTTGATGATTTGCTGCATCCTGTTTGCCAATATTTTATTGAGAATTTTTGCATCCATGTTCATTAGGGCGATTGGCCTATAGTTCTCTTTTTTAGTTAGGTCTTTCTCTGGTTTTGGTACTAGAGTGATATTTGCTTCCAGGAATGACTTAGGAAGAATTGCTTAGCTTTTGATTTCATTGAAAAGTTTGAGGAATGTCAGAATTAAGTCTTCTTTGTATTTCTTGTAGAACTCTGCAGTGAATACATCTGGGCCTGGGCTCTTCTTTGTTGGCAAGGACTTAATTACATTTACAATTTCAGTAAGAGAAATTGTGTTGTTCAGCATTTTTACATCTTCCTGATCCAACTTTGGTAGTTCATATGTATCTAGAAATCTATCTATTTCTTCAGTGTTATGGAACCTATGAGAGTAGAGGTTTCCAAAATAGGTGTTGAAAATCTTCTATATTTCTGCCGAGTCTGTAGTAATTCCACCTTTGTCATTCCTTATTGCATGAATATGAGTTTTTTCTTTCCTTTTTTAAATAAGGTTGTCCAGGGGCTTATCAATTTTATTTATTCTTCCAAAGAACCAACTTTTTGATTCATTGATCCTTTGTACTGTTTGCATAGTCTCTATTGCATTAATTTCTACACTTATTCTTCTTTTTCTATATGTTTGATTTGTAGCATCAGCTTGTTTATTTCTTTTCGTTCTGTCTTCCTGATGTGGGAACTCAATTCCCTTCCTCTTAGGACTGCTTTCATTGCATCCCACAAAATCTAGTAAGTTGTGTCTGTATTTTCATTTACTTGTAGATATTGTTTAATTTCTTCTTTAGTTTCCTCTGTGACCCACTGGTTGCTCAAGAGTGTATTACTCAGTTTCTATGTGTTTGTGAGGTTTTTGCAGTTGTTTTTATCATTAATTTCTAGTTTCATGGCACTATGATCCAATAACATGCATGGGATAATTTCAGTTCTTTTTCATTTACTTAAATATGTTCTGTGGACTAGTATATGGTCTATTTTTGAGAATGTCCCATGTACTGCTGTGAAGAAGGTATATTCTGATGTTGTTGGATGGAACACTCTGTGTACATCTATCAAGTCCATTTGTTCACAGGTGTGATTCAGTTTTGTTATGTCTTTTCTGATTTTCTGTCTAGTTGATCTGTCCCTTTGTGTCAATGGTGTGTTAAAATCTCCTGTTACAATTGTGTTATTGCTTATTTGATTTTTCATTTCTGTTAGTATTTGCTTTCTATAGCTGGATGCTCTGGAATTTTTTGCATATATATATTCAAGATTGTTCTCTCTACCTCTTGTAGTTTTCCCTAACTAGTATATAGTGACCTTCTTTATCTCTTTGGATCATTCTTGGTTTAAAATTGACATCGTCTGCAAACAGGATGGCTACTCCCACTTTTTTTTGGTTTCCTGTGGCATGAAGTATTGTTTTCCATCCTTTGACTTTCAGTCTATGAGTTTCCTTTTGGGTTAGATGGGTTTCTTGTAGACAGCATATGGTTGGATGTTGTTTCTTGATCCATTTTGCCAGTCTGTTTCTTTTGATTGGTGAGTTGAGGCCATTTACATTAATGGTTGTAACTCTTATATATTGATTTATTGTTGACATGTTATCTTTCTGCTGTTGTATTGTTAGCTTTCCATTCTATTTAATTGTCTGCCTTGCTCAGTGGTTTTATCCCATGTATATCTAGAATGTCTTTCAGTATTCTTTGTAGGGTTGGTTTGGTGTTCATGAAGTTCTTCAGCTGTTCTTTGTCATGGATGTATCTTATTTCTCCATCCATTTTGAAAGACAGTTTTGCAGGGTACATCAGTCTGGGTTGGAAGTGGTTTTCCTTTAGGATCTGAAATACTGCACTCCATGCTCTTATTGACTTCATTGTTTGTTTTGAAAAGTCTGCTGTGATTCTGATAGGTTTTCCTTTATAGGTGATCTCTCTTTTCTCTCTAACAGCTTTTAGTATTCTGTTCTTATGTTGGATTTCTGGGATGGTGATTATTATGTGTCTGGGTATAGTTTTATTTTTTGTTATGGCTGTTTGGAGTTCTATATGCTTCACTTATCCAAATGTCAGTTTCTCTTCTCATGTTTGGGAAGTTTTCAGCTATTACTTTGTAAATATACTCGATATCATTTGGACTGTCCCCTTCTTTTTCATTAATCCCTATTAATCTTATATTATTTTTCTTTGCATCATCTTGCAGGTGTTGAATTGTTATTTCCTAATTCTTTGTTATTTTTAAGAGATCTTTCCTTTCCTCCTCACTGCCTGCAATCTTATCTTCGAGGTCTGAAATTCTATCTTCACTTTCGTTGAGGTGGTTTTGGCAGCTTTCAATTCCATTTTTGATTTCCTGTTTATCTCTTTGAATCTGCTTTATGTATTCTGTTTGTTTCTTATAGTGTTCATTCATGGATTCTATCTGTTTGCTTTGTTCCTCTAATTTTTTAGCTGTGTTTTCACTAGATGCGTTCACTATTTCTTTCACTGTTTTTACCATTTCTTCTTTTACCTGCGCAAGTACCTCTGATTTGAATTTTCCATGGCTTCCCCTAGTTGCACCTTTATTTCATTTGATATCATTTCAGAAATTTCAGGTGTATGGCTTCTTTTTTCTTCTATGTACATGGCTCCTAAGCTTTCTTGGGGTGGGCTGGAGTTTTGAGCCTGCCTTTTGGTCTTTCCTTTTGTTGTTTTTCAGTATTTCCTTGCTTTGAGTGTTGTTCCAAAGCTTCCTCTGGATGTGTGGTGAGTTACCTCCTGCACCCTCAGTTCCTGGAGCAGCGCTGGCTCACCCACAGGCTCTTGGCTCCATAAATTGAAAGGTGGAAGCTGGGCCTCGTGAACTGAGCCCTGCGGAATCTCGGGCTGCAGTCCAGTGTCCAAGGGGGTGGGTGTGATCTCAACCTCCGGGAGTGCTGGTTTCAAGCTCTCCCTGGGCCAGCCTATACCGGCCATCAGAACCCAAGCTCGGCCTCTGCTTCTGGAACTGAGAGATGGCCAATGAGCATGTTGCCCTAAGGTGGTGGAGCTTCCGGGCCTCGGTCCAGTGTACCCCATAGCTAGCCAGAAGCTCAATTGCCCAGAGCGCAGGTCGCCAGCTCTCCACAAGCCCACCTTGGGGCAGCAGGACTCACCTGGCAGGGTCCTAACTCCCCTCTGCAGGCTCTTGGCTCCCTAAATTTTAAGGCACATGCTGGGCCTGGGGAACTGGAGCCAGCAGAAACTTGGGCTGCAGTCCTTTATCCTAGGGATTGGGAAAGATCTTCCGGGTGGTTAGTCCCCCAGCTCGATCTCTGCCTCCCAAACTGAGAGAAGGTCACTGGGCATGCTGTACTAAGGCAGTGGAGCTTTCAGGACTCAGTCCAGTGTACTGGTAGCTAGCCAGAAGCTCAATTGCCTGGATCCCAGGTCGCCAGCTCTCCACAAGCCTGCCTTGGGGCGGCAGGCCTCTGCAGTTTGATTTTTGTTCATGAATTATCTGTCTAACCCTATGTCTTCAAGATTTCTACCTATTTTGTCTTCCAGAAGATTTAGTGTCTCTTTTAATATTTACATCTTTAATCTGTTTTGACTATAGTACATGGTGATAGGCATGGGACTAGTTTTAGTTTTTGCAATATGGATAGCCAATTTTTCAGCACCATTTTTTGGACTATCTTCCAGTGAATGTATTTGGCCCCTTTGTCAAAGATAAGGTGGCTGAGTGTGTTTGTACTTGTACTTATATCTTCTAACCTATTCCATTTATCTTCTGGTCTGTTTTTATATCAGTACCATGCTGATTTTATTACAGTATCTTTATAGTGTAACTTCAAGTCAGGGATTGTGATGCCTCCTGCATTGCTTTTGTTGCCCAGAATTGCCTTTGCTATTCTAGGTCTTTTCTGGTTTCAGATGAATTTCAGGAAAAATTTCTCTAAATCTTTGAGGTATGCTAGTGGTATTTTGATTGGAACTGCATTAAATCTGTATAACAATTTTTGGAGAATGGCCCTTTTCACAATATTTGTGCTTCCTATCCATGAGCAAGGAATGACTTTCCATTTTCTGACATCCTCTTCATTTTTTTTTCAGGGTATTATAATTTTCACTGAGTAGATCTTTTACTTCTTTTATTAGATTGATTCCTAAGTATTTCATTTTTTTGGATGCTATTGTGAAGGATGTAGCATCTCTTATTTCTCTTTCAATGAGTTTGTTGTTAGTGTATAGGAATGCTCTTGATTTTTGAGTGTTGGCTTTATATCTAGTTACATTACTGAATTTGATTATTATACTTAGGAGTCTTTCAATGGAGTTTTAGTCATTTTTTTGTAGAATATCATGTCATCTGCAAATAATGATGATTTAACTTCTTCTTGTCCTATTCTTACTCCTTTTATTTATCTGTGTTGTTTAAATGCTCTGACTAGTATTTCCAGCACTGTATTGAATAGAAGTGGTGATAAAGAACATTCTTGTATTGTTCCTGATTTTAGAGTAAAAGCTTTCAGTTTTTTTCAGTAGAGGTTTTCAATGTAGTTATGGATGATCTTCTGTATTTCCACAGAGTCTATAGTGATTTCACTATTTTCATTCCTTATTGCATGAATTTGAGTTTTTTCTTTCCTTTTGTTAGTGAGGTTAGCTAGGGGCTTATAAATTTATTCAGCCTCAGCTGATGAGTTCCAGACCAAGAACCTAACAGTAGAACATTATTAATTTCTGAAAATCAGTCTATAAAATTTATGAGTTGTTTGCTCCTTAAAATGTACAGACATCATTGAAAGACTATATAGATCGTGAAGATTCATGCAACATGATTGCAGTGAAACAATACAATTCTTTCAACCTATCTTAAAATAGAGATCTATGAATTTGCTGAAAAAATTTATAACAATCATTTTTTTAAAAACAGTAAGATTAAAAATGTATAAAACTAAATGAAACTGAGAAAATAATACATAAGCAAAATGAAATTTAACAAGGAAATAATAATGAAAAGAATGAAACAAAAATCCTGAAATTGAAAAATATATTGAGAGTACTGAAAATATCACTAGTGAGCTTAAATAACTGACATAATCCTGCAGAAGAAATCATGAGCACACCTCAGGGAGAAAGGTGAGCCATTGTAAACAAGTACCATCTGAAAACTTCCCAAATATATTAATTAAGCTTGAAAAATCAGTCCTCATAATATAATGAGGGACATTATAATCAAATTTATAAAAGCTTAAAAATCCAGAATGCAATAAAGAGACAGGAGACTTATCCAATATAAGGGAACATTCATAAAGCTATCAATAGAATACTCAGAACCTTTACAATCCAGGAGGAAGCAAAATTGTAATCACAAAGTGCTGACACAAGAAAAACTGCCAACTAAGAATATTATAACTTACAGTATGGATATTGTGTGCTCAGCCCAGTATGTTAAAAACATTGTTTTTTCCTTGTCACCTTTTCTTAAATTCAGAGTGAGTATACAAAGTATATGATTAAAAAAGGATAGGGAGTATATTCTTTAGGTGGTGGCTTCTAGAAATTAAGAGTTACGGTTGTTAAATCATTTTTCATACTTCTCATCAATATAATATACTAATGCAGCAAGATTCTCACTAACTACACAGTATTGAGGCTTATATATTACCTAGTCAGAAAGTGTTTAATTTACCACCTGTAGTTGTAAGGCATATGTATGCTTATTCGATTAATACTTCCACAATTGAGTATAGAAAGTTAGCTGGGTTTTGAATACCTTTCTGCTGAACATTATAGTTTGAGGTACAGATGTCTTGTAAGGTGAGAACTAATGCTACATCCTCTTTCAACTTCTTTTTCATAATCAAAAATGTTGTTAGCAACCAGAATATAGGAAATGCTATAGATAGATAACATACTTCCTGAGAGAGAGAGAGAGAGAGAGAGAGAGAGAGAGAGAGAGAGAGAGCGCATTTTAAGTAGGGAAATTGTCTGATATGTCCATCAAGTTTTATTCTTTTAAATGAAGTTTATTGGTACATTTTAGATTTACATAATGAGCATATTTATCATAGAGAATTTCTATCTGTACATGTATATTTTGATTCCTCTTTTTTGTTAAAATCACCTTTCCTCTCTTAGTTAATTTTTGAAATTCCAAGCTTGTCATGGTAGCACATGCCTGTACTCCCAGAACTCAGTACGCTGAGGCAGGGGGATCATCATGAGTTCAAGACTAACCTGGGTACATAGTAAGTTCATAGGCAGCCTGAAGTACATAACAAGACCTTGTCTCAAAAAGTTAAACAAATAAATAATTAAATTGTAAAATTATGGAAAAGGCCTGCCATGGCCTTTGTTTTAGACATGAACTAAACAATATACCACACTTACATGGTGACCACATTTACTTTGGTCCCAACAGAAGTAGACCTCAGAAGTATCTTCCAGTTTTAATAACATATTTTAATGCTGAGAAAAATCATTGAAAAAAAGATTGGAATCATGAAGAAGTTAACAGATTATGTAATGTTTAACAGACATTTAAAATTTTTTTGCTTGAAAAATTAAAATTAGTTTCCAACCATTTTAGATGGAGAGATGGCAAATAAAAGAGATAAATTGTAAAGCTATTTTGAAATAGCTTTAGAATCTCCTGAAATCCTGGGCTTGCATTCTCACCTGGTAACAATGAACTGGAAATGAGAAGCATTTAGATCATCACTCACTACTTTCTGACAGTCAGATCCATGTTTCATTTTTTGTTAATCATTTGTGGTGCACTTGTGTTTCATGTACTAGCCCACTTCATTTATGTATGGTAACTGCCTGGATCCTCATTTTTAATCTCAGATCTCACTATCATTTGCCTCCCCATAAATTTCCTACAAGACTGCCTTTGAAGATTACTACAAACTTGGTGGTGTAAGAAAATAAAAAAAAAACTAGTTTATGCCCCTGGAGGACAGAAGTCCAAAATTAAGTTTTTCCCATGTTTGGTTCCTGCAGAAATCTCTGAGAGAGAACTTGCTCTCTAAGTCTCCTAGCTTTTAGTAGGTGCCGGCAATCTTTAATATCTGTTGGTAAGTGGACTCATCACTCCAATTTCCACCTCTGTTTTTATCTCACTTTTTAGTTGTATCTATATGTTGTAAACATTCCTCTGTTTTTATATAGGCAACTGAATTTTCATTTAGAGCCCACCTTAGATCTAGGATGATCTAATTTAAGTACATCTGTAAAGACCCTTATTCCAAACAAGGCCATGATCACAAGCCCCAGGTTTAGGAACTGCACACAATTTTTTTTCCTTTTTTTTGTTTTTGTTTTTTTGAAATAAAGTGTCAGTATATAGTTCAAGTTGTCTTTGAACCTACAATATAGCCCTGACTGGCCCCTAACTTGCAGCAATGCTCCTGCCTCAACCTCCCAAGTATTTGGATTACAGGTGTGCAACAAACAGCTAGGACAAAATTTTTCTGTGGCCACTGTTTAACTCACTCTTATTTTACAAATAATAAACTTGAATTGAAGATAGATTAAGTCACTTCTCCAAAAACATACCTAACTTCTCCAAAAACATACCTACTAGCTTGCAACTGTTAATTTAAGAATGTGGCACCAAAATGAAATTTCTTTCTAGTGACTTTCACTCCTATTTTACTTCTGATCTGTTAAGGTTCAAAAAACAGTAGAGTATAAAAAATGATAAGTTTCCATTAACTCAATTGTTATTTTTGATTTTGGAGACTTTTAAAATGTTGAAACTTCTTGTTTGTATAAAATGTGAGAAGTTAGAAAAGATTCATGTCTCAGATTAATTTAAAGCCAATTACTCAAATCTCAGCTCTGAAACCAACTTGATACTTTCAGAAATGGTAGGTTTCAGAAGAGAAATTCTATCTTATAGCCATTCCTGTTTTGTAAAGTTACTTTAAGTTTAGTTTGCTGTGATGAGTAGATTTGTACTATGCTATTTCCCCCTCCCCCTCGCAGACTTCCTTGCCCTCTGCACTCAAACCTATACACTGAAACAGAAACCTTTTTCGTTTTTCTGCTCCTATCCATAGCAATGCAAATGCAAGCCAATGGGCAGGCCAAAATACCAACTCTGATTGTAGACCTATTCTTTTAACGACATCCTAACTCCAACATATATCATTTTTTACTCTAAAGAGGTAAAAAAGTAAGGTAAAAGATCCTGCAATGTATAATTTCTTCTGGTAAGCTATTTCATCCTGGCTTTTATTCATTGTGCTCCTAGGTTTAAACCCCATTGACATTTGACTTTATAGATTAAGACTTTCTGCAGTGGCTTTCATTGTTATTTGTTCTGTTGCTTGCTCAAGAAGTCTACACATTCTGAAATGAGGAGCCAGGATATTTGAATTTCCAGCAAAAAAATCAACCTGAAATGTGATAAGATGAAAAAATCTATTCTCTTTGATGATGCATTGTGGTTTTTTGCTTAGGGCTGTCATAAGAGAGTGCCATGAACTAAGTAACTTAAACAACAATTTTATTTTCTGTGACCTAGGGCTAAAAGTCTGAGATGAACTTTTCCACAAGGTTGGTTTCTTCTGAGGATTCTCTCCATGGATTGCAATGGTTTCTTGGTGCCCCATCCTGTGGTTTTTCTCAGTGAGTGAAGATTCCTGTTGTTGCTCAGTGTAACCTAATCTCCTGCTCTGTTGAGGTCACTTACCAGATTGAATCAGTACCACCTTAGTTACCTCATTTAATTACCTGCTTAAAGATCTTCCCGTAGCCAGGCATGATGATATTTGTGTGTAATCCCAGCACTCTGGGAGGCTGAGGCAGGAGAATAACAACTGAGAGCCCAGCCTGGACAACTTAGAAACCTATAGAGACTGTCTTGTATTTCAAAAAAATTTTTTAAAGGGCTGGTATGTGATGATCCTGGGTTCAGTCCTTAATACTGCAAAACAAAGAAATAAAACAAAGATCTTGTCTCCAAATTCAGACACAGGGTAAAGTACTAGGGGCTAGGGATTCAACAAATGAATTGTTTTGAGGGGGTAGGGCATAATTCGGCCCATAACCTGCATATTATTTTATACATTTTGGAATATTAAATTTAGAAAGACTTTCGAGACTATTTAATGCAATCTCCTCATTTTTCAGGCAATAAAGACTAATTCAGAAAAAAGTTGAGACCCTAGTCCAAGGTAAGCAGGGTGGAATTAGAAGCAGAGGCAAGACTAGACATCAAGTCTTATAGCCCTTGGTTTCCTGCCCTTTCTAGCATACCATGCCACCATGTTCTACATTGTTTAGGCCTTTAAAATCTCTTAGTTTCATTCCTGACTGGGCTAAATTTTGTAAAACTGTGTTTATAAAAGTAAAAACTTTTATTTTGTATACTTCACAGGGTCTTGCTATGCCAATGAGACTGGCCTTGAACTCACTATGTAGCCCAGGCTGGCATCGAACTCAAGGCGAGCCTTTTGCCTCAGCCTTCTGAGTGCTGGGATTATAGGCATGCACCACCATCCCTGTAAGCCCAGCATTTTTTTTTTTGGTACTGGGGATTGAACTCACAACCTTCTGCTTGCCAGGCAGGTATTTATTCCACTGAGCTAAATCTCCCACCCCCTCTAGCACATTTTTAATAGAAAAATTTTAAGGGGTTTTCTCCTTAATTTCTTATCATTTTCTCATTTTCTGCGAGGATTTTTCATTCCTAATTTGAAAATAACAAAACTATTTCTATGGTAAATGAACTAGTCCTTACCAGAATAGACAATGCATTAAAATAAAGGCAACTTCAGGTTTTTAATTATCTTTGGGATCTGAAATAGAAAAGGAGGATTACTATCAACTTATGTTGTTCCTCTTACTTTTCACCTGTCCTCTATCACTAAAGTAGGAATCCAAGGTTTATAGAAAAATTGATACACACATTTCTTCTTACTTCCTTACCAAGACAATAAATGCCAGTATTGAACTGGTGTCATAAAAAAACTGCCTGTGTTTTCTATCCTTAGCCAGAGATATATAAAATCCAACCTGGGAACTAGAAAGGAGAGGAAATTGTGCACGTAAATGTAACTTTTTTCACTTGTAAATCTTCTCTGCCTTTTTAGGGGAAAATATCAAGAGAAAAGTAGAAAAATTTTGACTTACACAATAAAATAATCCGATTGAAAACATTTGTTAAAATTAAGTTTACTCTTCCATTTCCTGAAAATTTATTTATACTCCTGGCAGAAGCTACTTATTTTTGAATAGTTAATTATCTCAGTCAACCAATGAATGCTTTCCTCTCTCCTTTCTTGCCAGTTGTTTGCATCTCGAGAAATGATGTTTTAAGGACAAAAGGTTTTTCTTCACTTGATCTCTTTGAGTAATGCGGCCTCAAATCTGTCTCTCTCTGGTCCATCATACTCCATGGAGAGGGGAGAAGTATTTATCCCATGGACTCCCTAGTGCAATGTGTCACAGCTTGATCCTATCTCCCACTTACTCAGTACAGACAGAAACACTGGAAGGCACTAAGATATAGATGCTTGTGCCATTGAGATATAAAAGGCAAATAAAATGTATCTGTCAAGCAGATCTATAGGATACCACTATCTTAATGATTTTGATTTTACAAGAAATAGAAACAGTTTAAATGTTTCAGTGATTTTAAAATTTTTATTTTTATTAGTACATATTTATAATACGTAATGATTGCATTCATTGTGGGGAGTAGGTATATGTATATAACACATTTTATGATATTTAGTCTGGACATGACTGTGGAGTAAAAATAAACAATATCAACAACTCCAGATATTAAAGCTGTGATTTCTCTTTCAGACTGTATTCTTTTTTTTTTTTTATTTAAAAGAGAATAAAACAAAAGGGGGTAGTACAGAGCAGATCAGAAGAGGACAACATAGGCAACACAGTACTTTACATTAAGTCAACTGGACATCAACAGTATCTAACGCCATATCTCTAACTCTGCTATAGTTGAGCACAGTTTCAATTACAATAATATCAAACATAACACAATAGTATAAAGTCAT
>PVJX010031610.1:0-21084 GCA_004027295.1 Dolichotis patagonum
TCTACTTTACATGCTTTAACTTTGTAATTTGAACAACTATTTCCAAGAAGTCAGTATGTAATTAGTCAAGTAATAATTTCTTAGGTTTTATTGTTGTACTTTTCCTTTTTTCCTTGGAATACTGTATGGTTGCTATCCTTTATTCTGTTTTATTTTGTTTTGTTTTTTCCTCTTTAAATAAAATTATAAAAAAATAAAAAAAAAAAAAAGAAAAAGTGTTTTCTTCAGGGATATCTTCTTTCAGGTTCTAGATTTTTCCCTAGCTGTTTGCCATTCATATGAGGGTCTCAGTCACCTGTTGGCTCATATTGTTATGGTTACTTCAGAGTTTTCACACCATTAGTCTCTCCTGTCCATCCTGTGCACCTTAGTTGGGATTGTGTCAACTACTATGTTGCTGGCATTCCTTCGGGTCTCTGGGCCTTTCCAATTGGTTCACCTCACTCCAAGCAGTAGCTTTGGGAGAGGCTGCCCCCTCCCCCAGGGACTGTTCAACTAGGTTCTTATGGTGGAGGGGTGATGGGAGTGCTCTAGTATCTTTTATGTTTTTCTTATATCCACTTCATTTTGCTCAATTTTCTTAAGCCAACTCTACATGCCTACAGACATCAACTATGAGTTCTACTCTTGTTTCTAACGTGACTTTTGTGATAGTTTTATTTTTCTTCTAAACTCTTCTAAACAAATAATTTTTTAAAAACGGCATTTTCCTCATTATTTTTTCCCTTGAACTCTTGTATCTTTTCCTTGGTATCTTTTCTTGTATCTTTTTTTGCTTCATAGGCATTATATTTTCTTTAAAGTTTCAATCTCATATAGAAATGATGGTCAGCATTTTCATTTGCTTCTAGGTAGTGGTTATAGGTGTGTGCACACGTGTGTATGTCCTTCATTTGACATTTTTCTTGGATTCTCTCTGCATGAATCAGATAGTGGTTCTTTCAAAAGTTATAGCTCATCTTTGCATTGTGCCTTGAGTCTATGTTGACTTGCAATTTGCTGAAAGATGACATATGAAAGATTTGGAAAGAAGGCAGCCTAAATAGTAGATAGGTTGATTTTTATCCTGAGTCTCTAGAAGTATTCTTATATATTCTAGATAAATTTGTCCAGTTGCTGTGATTCTTCTGAAGTTATCAGGAAGACTTCTAGATTCTCAGTATATGGTACATATTTAGAAAGTAACATATTTGAGCTTTTATTTCTGTAAGTTGATAATAGAGGATGTATTTTCTCTTTCTTCATACCAGACCAATACTTTTTTTTTTTTTTTTTTTTTTTTGCGGTACTGGGGATCGAACTCACAACCTCGCACTTGCCAGGCAGCTGCTTATGCCTCTGAGCTAAATCCCCAGCCTGAGACCAATACTTTTTTGCTGTCCTCTACTCATGCATTCTTGCACCTCTCTTTCTCTCCTTCTTCCTGTTGTCACACTACTCATCTGACTTTGTTATTAGATTTCCTCAGTAAATATAGTAGACATCATCTCAGGCTGGCCTATATATATTTCTACTTCATCATTCAAGTGAAAACAGTTGCACATAACTTGTTCTGTATTTTACTCAAAGTTTATGTTTGTCATATTCCAGAAAGTTGGATTTCTATCAGTTACTGAACTTTCACTGAAAGTAGAAAGTCAATTAAGTGTGATTTTTTGATTTAAGCTTTTACAGTTTAAAAGTTAATTGTGTTATAAGAGAAATAAACAATATACAGTAAGTACACATTAGGTCCTTTTGATTAAACCTCTTAAATGCATCTTACATTTCTCTGTTTCTTTCTAAAGTCATTACTCTCATCCCTATGTAAGGTAACATCAGTACTGGCCTGGACTTCTGCAGCAGCTTCCTAAGAGCTTGCCCCGTATTCACTCTTGCTGTCTTAGGTTAGACATTCGTTCTTGTTTCCCTGACTGTAGCACCATTATTTTTTTCCTCCGGGGAGCCATCCATTTCCTTTAGAGATGACTTTGTAGAAATATCAAAGGAAACAGTCCCCACCCTCTCCATCCCACTCATCTGGTTCAAAGCTGGACATGTGACCTATGCCAGGCATTCATAGTCTGTCTGAGGAATTTTAATTTGGAAGGGAATATAAAAAAAAGTGAAAATGATTAGTTCTTTGTCCCATTAGCATTGCCAGAAGAGAATATTCATTCACTTTTTCCTTCAAGCCAGGTTCTTTGCATTTTTTAAAAATTTTGGATCCTGCCCCATAGTCATCATCTCTGTGCTTTTGTTTTCTCCTTAAGTAACTGAGTAAAATTCTATTGCTCGAAAGAATTTACCTGACGTTCACATTTTAGTTAGGGTGAAGACTAAGCTGCTGTAACAGAGACTCATACAGTGGCTCAAAGGGGACCCTAGTTCATTTCTCTCTTGTGAAACAAATGAGAGTAGGTGAGCAGGTCTGTGCCAAGAAGTCTCTTAGGCCCAAATGAAACGTTTGTGCTGTGTTGCACTTTCAGTTCTGGGATTTGCTCCCTTCCCCTTGGTTACTGGTGGGTCATTGCTACACTCATATTCCAGCCCACAGAAAAGGCCAGAGGAAGTCCAAGGCAAGTACTCCGCTTGTGAACGAGAAAAGGATGTTGCGCGTGTTGTGTATATGCACATGTGGCAGCCAGGCTTTATTTCATGCCTCACCTGGCCACATAAAAGGATGGAAAATGAAGGGAGTAGCAGGGTGAATATGTGCTTCGTATGAAGGGGAGAAGGATTTGTTAATAAGTGGCAGTCTGTCACCTATTACCTTTCAGGTTCATGCATCACACAAAGGCCAGAGTGATGTTACACACACACACACACACACACACACACACACACACACACACACAATCTAAATGGCATCTTGCTGCTGAAAACCCATCCATGGATTAACACTGTGGTTGAGTTAAGACCAATCGCCTCACTTGGCTCCTGAGACCTGTGTGCTTTGGCTTGTTCTCCCTCTGCAGCCTCCTGGCTCTCTCAGTCTACTTGCCATTTCATTTACTGTATTACAGAAGTTGCATTTTAAAAAATGTGTTATGGAGCCAAGCATGGTGGTGCATACCTGTAATTCCAGGACTCTAGGAGGCTGAGACAGGGGATTGTAAATTTGTATTTAGTCTGGGCAGTTTGGCTACTTAGTAAAAGCCTGTCTCAAAATGAAAAATAAAAAAAAAAAAACTGCAGATGTAGCCAAGGTGGGAGAACCCAGGTTCAATTTCCCCAGTATCCACTCCTCTATATGCAAAATAAATTATGGGCTTTTTTCCTCTTGGCACATTCTTCCTTCCCTTTATTTTGACCTGTTAATTCCTAATTCCTTTTAGCCATTTCTCAGCACAAATGTTACTCTTTTCAGATCCTCTGACTACATCAGAATCCTTTGAAATATACTCTGGTGACATCTTGTACTTAAGCTTTGTATCTTTCCTCCCCAAATGAACATAAATAGTCGGTGATTAATATTGTTATCCTCTGCCAGAATGATGCCGTATAAAGACAGGAAACACACTTACCCTGTCATCTCGGTATCTCTATGACCCAGCATAGAGCTTGGAATAGACAAGCAGGCAAGATATACCAAATGAGTCAGTGGATAAAAGAAGCAAGGAGAGGTGTGACGATAGCACATTTGGGATAGAAAATGCTATTTCTTGATTTTAAGAAACTGGGACAGATTCTAGGTATATTCATGACTGCCCTGATGCTGGATTCTTAAGGGTGAGAGAAGAGATGGAGACCGTAACTGTTATTTGAGACTTATCTAGGTCCCTCTTGGCCTGGAAAACTTTCAGTTCCAAGTTTCAGCTGGGCAGAACAAGACCTCGGGGTGCTCTTATTCTTGGCCAAATATTTAGCAAACAGTAAAAAAGGACGAATGAAAGGAAAGAAGGGAAAAGGAGAAGATAGAGCAATGGGAAAGGAAAGAAAACCATTAGATAAAAGTTCTATGCACATAGGCTGAAGTGTTTAGTTTGGTTAGCAAAGTTAACAATAATTCTTTGTATCTGTCTGGGCTTCCCTTGACAAACAGTCATAGACCTCTTTACTGTCTTCCTGCTACGGCCCTTGGAGGTAGGTAAACCAGTCCTTACTATTTCTACTTAAAGATTGACTTTATTGTTTTTATTTCTGACTGCAAAAATAATAGTGTTTCCTAGAACCAACAAAATGAAGAAAATAATCTTATCACTCCAAGGTAGAAGCTATTAACACCTCCATGGAGGCTGCAGGGGCCGTATGTGTTTGTGTGTCTGCTTCTTTCTGTATTCGTGCAGTAATTTCTTTCTAACAACCTCTGTACAAAAATAGATTCCATGTTTCAGGCCGACACAGGCATGCTGGCACATATGTCTTCAGACTTTTATTTTGAAATCAGGTGTTTGTTTACACTTTGAGACCAATGAAGCCCCAGAAGTAAGAACCCATCTTCCCCTCCCCAGAAGCCTGGCTGTGAACCCAGGGGTGGGGGCTGCCCTAGGGACAGCAGGAAGGTGGCAGTTGCAGTTGTGATGGGAAGCATAAGGAAGCCTGACAGAGTCCAGGACAGATGGACAGAGTTTCTGATGATACATTCTGAGGCCCAACCTAACAGATGACAATTAGCAGCCACCAGCTGTAAAGTGACTGTGAATAAAATGAGTTTTTTAAAAAGCATTTAGCAAAACATTTAAAAATCCAACAATGAATGTTTGTTGGCAGCCCAGAGGCTATGTGGCATCCGGGAAGAGCTGCTTATTTGCCATGGATGAGGGCTCCTGGTGGTACCCTTTCCCTGGCTACAGAAGGAGGCTGTCCTCTGGAAGGCTTATGCCATCTTGCCGCTTTCTAGACTACCCGTCTATGTTATCTATTTTGTAAGTTGCCTCTTTAGACCTCTAACAACCTTGCCTCTATGTACTGATGCACTTCATTTTAATGAATTAATTTTCATGGTATGCTGGGGATTGAATCTAGGGTCTTCTCACTGAGCTACTATGCCAGCCCGTTCTTACTTTGAGGCAAGGTCTTGCTAAATTAATTTTATTGGTATACTTTTGACATACATAATGATCACATTCATCATAGGAAATTGGTACCTGTACATAATATATCTTAATTCTTTTTGAAATAACATTTTTGCCATATGTGGCAGTCCATGTCTGCAATCCAGCACCTGAGAGAGAGGCTGAGGTAGGAGAATCACCATGAGTTTGAGGCCAGCCTAGGCTATATACATAAGTTGAAGGCCAGTTTAGACTATATAAGACCTTATCTCAAAAAATTTTTTTAACAAAATTTTAAACATTCACCAAATTTCAATCATTCCATATGTACATTCAAATATTGCTTGAAAAAGCTCAGATGAAACAAATTTAACACAGCTTTTGGTATCTTGATTTTTGTTCTTTAGAAAGCGTCAAAAGGAAGCCTGATTCTTTGTGTGAGATCTTTTTGTCTCTAAGTCCACTGCAGCCATTGTACTGAGACGTCAGCGTCCTTAATATTGACTCAACAGAACTGTATTGGTAAGAGGCAAGAGAAGATTCATCACCTGGACAAATGTTTTTATATACCTCAAGCCAAGTCCCTAAAAACTCAGTATTGGAAAGTGTCCATGTCCCAATATCTTCTGCATGTCATGTTACCTTTTTTAGGCAGGTATCGTCTCCTAGTATGCAAGGGGTTAATTTACTCAACTGTCTGTGGCCTCTATGGGTTATTCCATATTTATTTCAATTATATAAGTATACTGGGCCAGCGAATTTATTTTAAATCACATTATCTACAGCTTCCCAAGTATGTGTCAACAAAAAGAACGGTTTCAATTTAGTAGACTTTGAAATGGTGTGCAGTTTATCCTCACTTCAATTATACCCTCTACAGTAAGTCATGGGTAGCTTCAGGATTATTCAGGGCAAGGTAATGCTATCTGAAAGCATTGATTTTTCCCACTCTTCGAGAACAGTTCACTGAAAGATCTGCGGAAGTCTCCTTTAAGGAAACACAAAAATACATTTTTCAGCTGCAATTTCTGAGAAATCTCAATCTTAGTGACTCCAGATGAAGCTGTCAAGGAAGGTTCTGACCTTTAAAGAAAGACATGCAATGTCGGCTGTGAAGGAATAACCATACCAGGAGTCGCATTTTTTGGCTCGAAATAATGGGAGATGGGGAGAATGGAAGAGGAGCCGAATATCAGAGGGTTCTTGTACTCTCTCTACCTAGAAATAAATATTTACTTGGTACTTGCTCTGGGACAAGCCTTAGGCTAGGAGCTGCAGGTGTAGTGTGAATAATAGCTGGTTTGTTGGGCATATAATCAATCACCTGAGTTTACATATATAGCAAGGGCCCAAGGTTGGCTTAATGTTCTATTGTTACTATCTCAAAATTCTTAATAATTTTTTAAAAAAGAACCCACATTTTCATTTTGCACTAGATCCTACTAACTGTGTAGTTGGTTCTGATAAATACACGGCCATTTCTGTTCTTGTGGAGTTCAGAGTTGAGTGGGACAGATCTGAACTAATTCCCTAGGCTACTAATTCCAGTTGTGAGGAAGGCTATTAAGGGACAGGTGCAGACTACTTCCAGGGTAAGTGTCTTGATCTGTTTGGTGTTGCTATCCCAAACTAACTGAGGTTAGACAGTTTATAAAGAAAAGAGGCTTATTTAGCTCTCAATTGTAGAAGTCCAAGGACACAATGCTAGTATTGGCTTCTGGTGGGGGCCTTATGGTGGATCATATCACACAGTTAGAGGGAACAGAGAGTGGTAGGTGTCACATGGAAATAGAGAAAGCAAGAAAGTGAGATGGGCCAAACTCACTGTTTTATAAGAACGGCTCTCATGGGAATGAATCCTTCCAAGAGACCAGTGTTAAGCCCTTTAAAAGGGTGGTTGTAACCCAATCACTTCACTTTTGGATCCACCTTTTAAAGGTCCTACCATATTTTTACACCATTATGGAGGGGAATTAAACCTCAACATGTGTTTTGGCAAGGACAAGCCACATTCAAACCACAGCAATACATAACACAAGGACCTGGTTCACCTGATGTCTTTCAAATTCCTCAACCTCTCAAAAATATAATTAATTCTAAGTCACTTAAATTCAAATGACATATATATAAGTAATAATGACCAAGCATTTATGCAAAACTCAGGAATGGAGATGATTTACTTAGAGCCTTTCCTGTGTTTACACGTACAGTCTGAACAATGTTAGAAAGTTTACTGTACCTCTGCCCCTTGAGTAAACCACTTTATTTTTGTTTGTTCTTTATCTACCTCTTTGACACTTAAGAAGCAGAAGAGCCCCAGACCTTGGCCTCCTACATTGTGTTAAATGTCTCTCCGCAGACCCATACTCGTTGTGATTTTATCGGTTACTCTATCATCTCTCCACCTTCAAAGCTGTGGAGAGCTGCTCTATTAAAGTCTCGTTACAGGTGTGTGGGGAATGCGACACCATTCGTGACGAAGAAAAAATAAAATCCATTGTACGTTAGAAAGTTTACTTGGCTGAAACATTTGTAATGTTTAATCCTGGGGAATGGTGAATGGGGAGGACCGTGCAAGGGTGGGGAACTTCCTGCAATGATTGCTTCCATAGCCCATAAATCCCACTTTAAAAGACAGTTCATGTGTTTACTAAATTGATGTTTTCTGGACAAACAGATAAAAAATGTAAAATAAAAGAGTATAAAACTCTGCCAGTGTCTCTCATCTGGTGTCATTTTTACAACGCTATCCTGTGGATACCTCATTTTACGGCAGCAGAGATGACCAGCAATCATTAACATAGGAAATAATCTGTGACTCAGTAACAGTATCAGGGCCTTTTAATCAATTTATCTCTTTTAACTCATTTAACGTAGTTGATGGATCTTCTAATATGAAAACATTCTTACATTTCTAGGGATTTTTTGGTTTGTTTTTTGAGAAAGGGTCTTGCTATGTAGTTCAGATCGTCCTGGAACTCAACTATGTAGGCTGGCCCCAAATTTGTGGTGATCCTCCCGCCTCAGCCTCCCAAGTGCTGGAATTAATGTGGATTAATTCACTTTGGTGGTAGTTGTGGTGTACTTTTAAAAAAAATCATCGTTTTAACCATGTATAAGTGTAAAATTTAGCAGCATTCAGTACATTCACAATGTTGTACAACAATTTCCAGAACTTCCTTTACATTTGAACTGAAATGCTGTACCTATTAAAAAATAACTCCCCATTCTGCCCCAATCCTGCCCCAGGATAAGAAGTTATTTTTTTATTATTTTTTATTTTACTTTTGTTTCTGTGAGTTTGCCTGTTATAGACACTTTTATAAATATCTAAGTGGGCTTCTATAATAGTTTTCTTTTTGTCCGTCATCCAAGTACCAGCCAGGCCTGCCCCTGCTTAGCTTCCGAGATCAGACAAGGTTGGGCACATTCAGGGTGGTATGGATGTAGACTAGTTTTCATTTTGTATCTGACTTATTTCATTTAGCACAATGTTTTCAAGATTCAACAATACTGTGGCATGTATCAGAATTTCACTATTTTCTAGGGCTGAATAATATTCTGTTGTACATATGTATCGCTCTTTGTTTATCTATTTATCTGTTAAAGAATATTTCAGTTGTTTCCACTTTTGGACTGTTGTGAATAATGCCAGCAGCAGGATTTTGCCTGGAAAAGAAATTGGCGACTTGTCCTTTGGTGTATCTTTGCCTACTTTGTGTTTCGAAGGATTGGTTGGGATTTGGGTTTGAATCTTGTCTGTGTCTCCAGTACCTCTATAAATCATAATCCCATGCCTTTTGATAGAGCAGATGGGCAGCATGGTGACTAATCCTAAGGCTTTGAAATCAGACAGCTGTGAGTTCAAATCCGACTTAATATCCCTCATAAAGTAAGGGAGTTGGATGAGCTTTTCAATCTCTCCAAGCCCAGGTTGCCTAATTGGTGGAAGGGAGATTGCTAGACCTACCTGGGTGGACTACTGCAGGCATTCAGGTGGTATTTGAAAAGTCTGTAGCTCAACTCTGTGTGTGTGTGTGTGTGTGTGTGTGTGTGTGTGTGTGTATGTGTGTATGTATTGCTGAGAGCAGCTGTGGGACTGAGAGCTGTGGGAGGGAATCAGATATTTTGGAAACCCATAGACTTTGGAAAAGGAAATTTTCCTCCCAAAAAGTAAGTATGGAAATTTAACATAAAGTTAAAACACTTTTGTAGAGTCAGACATAAAAATCATATTTTACAAATTGTACTTGGAAAGAATTACTTTAATTGGAGGAGCTATTCCCAAGACTAAGTCCTATAGGCTATAAGGATGTTCATTTTATTCTTATCAACTACCTTCTCCCTTGACATGGTCTCAACATGCCACTTACATAAAAAATCTACCTAATAGGCTCTACTTGGGAACTATGTATGTGAACCCCAGAAGATGAGTCTATGCAATTAATTTGGTATGTTGAGGTCCATGAAATCTTGTGAAGACCAACTTTCCAAGTGAAGGTGGGATGGTGTTGGGGACTACAAATTCACAGTGACTGATTTTGCGTATTTTCCTGTGGGATGAAATGAAGGACTGAGAATGTTGGTACCACCCATCTGGGATTTCTCATTGACTCTTCTAAGCATGGGATCATCTACACCTTTTTGAATCATCACAGGATTATATTCGTGGTCAAGATACTCCTAAACATAAGATTGTCTGGAGTCAGTCTTTGGATGAAGCAGTCCTTTGCTAGCCCCACCTATCACTGTATGTAAATAGTGGCTGCTTTGGGAATAGGGGGTTGGATCCAGAGACGTTGACTTTCAGCCATTGAAGGAATATTTGTTTCTGTTTTTTATTTTTCTCATGGTGTTCTAGAGAGAGAAAATAGGGACTCTGGGCCGAGTTCCTGATATTGACTATCAGGATTCTTGACTGGATTCTCCATATTTGTCACCCAATGGAATGGGGCTTGTGCCCAGCTCCTTTTGAGTCATATGCATTTATCTCTGGGTGCTATCAAATGGGTTGTGTGTGGTGCTCAGCGTACCAGCTGAAGGTTGTGTCATACGTTGATGAGAAATATTTGTCTGCTTTGACATTTGTTAAATAAAACCATTGTATAAGGGCCGGGGATTTAGCTCAGTGACTTAAGCACCTACCTGGCAAGCGTGAGGTCATGAGTTTGATCCCTGGTACCAAAAAACAAACAAACAAACAAACAAACAAAAAAACCATTGTATGGATAAAAGTGATGTGACCTTTTTCTGAATGAATTTCAAAGCAGGGAGACGTGTGGAAGCTTGGTTAGGAGGCTAAGTGGCGCTGACACTGGAAAAGCGATAGTGAGCATAGAAAAGTAAAAACATTGATGAACTTTTTTTTTTTTTTGAAACTGGTAACTATGTGGTTTAAGTTTCTTGCGCTTCCTTCCGGTTCTTGGTCCCTCTCCATTCAGCCAGCCTGCCCTTCTACCTTTATTACCTTAGCACCAATTCTGATAGGAGAATGTTTTCTTGGTTTTGAATTTCAAAAGGCCAGTCTCAGAGGAACAGGAAGGATTTGAATTGCCCACAGAAAACCTTTGTGGCTATTTATGCTAAAGGAGATTTCCCAGGGGTGCAGGTCATTGCTTGCTGCCTTAACCCCATTGTCACCCTTCCACTGCTCTGGCTTGTCTTGCAGGGCTGCTGTTACACATGCCATTCCTCAGGCTCTCTTACCTAGAGGGTCTCTGGGGAGTTTTGCTGAAGGCAAGGTGTGGACATTATCTCCAGGGTGAGGGGAGGGAGACGTCAGGGTATTTCTCCCCTCTCTCAGTGCTCCTGGTGGCATTTCTGACAGCAGCTCCATCACTTCCATGGTTCCAGTTTCCAGTGGGTGGAACCTCTTTCTGGTCCCTGTTTGTAGAGAGCATCTGGGTTCTGGAAGCTTTGCTGGGCCCTTTGTCTCTCTAGCTGTAGGGTAGTAGCTATTTCTGGAGGCTCTCCTGGTTACTAATGATGCCTCTAGCTTTTCTAACAACTCTGTAGCTTTTTTTTCATACTAAATGCCCTCAACTTGGCTTATGTTCCTAACTGGATGCTGGTTGATTCTCTGGAGTTGTTAGGAGCTTAAGAGAAAGGAGGGGTAGACAGGGCATGGGGCTGAGGGAAACAGACCTAGAGGTTGCATATGGACCAGATGGAAGTTCCTCTAAGACTCTACCTGCCTTCCATTTGAGCATCCAAGTCCGTGAGCACCATGAGTTGTAGCTCCTAGGAGCTGGGGAAACAGCATCTTTAGATCATTAGTGGTCCTTATCTCTGGTAGTCAGCAAAGACTCCTGTTGGGCAGCTATAGCAAGTCTGTGCTCCCAGACTCCACCCTATGCAGAAACCACACATCGAATCTCCAGGACACACGCAAATCCTCAAAACAGATGATGGGATCTCATCAAACTCACTTCATGGGTCAGGCCCCATTAATGGTAAAATAAGAATGTTTGCATCTGTTCTTTCTTCTATTGAAGAACTGAAAATGTTAAATGTGGACCGTGCCTTAGGGATCATGTAGCAAAGGTTTTTCATTTTGCAGATAAGGATATGGAGACTCAGGAAAGGGACTTTTGGCTGCTAGAAAACTAGCTCATCTTGCATAACTTACATTTTGATGAATATTAACATCTTTTCTGGAGAATCTCTCACTTTTACCTGCATAATCACATATATTCTAAATTTTAAATTATTTCATGTTTGAGACTAGAAAGCAGCTACTGAACAGAAGTCTGCATGTGCCTATATCTTTATCTATGTATGCGTATTTGGTTGTATAAAAATGTCAAAAATCTATTTTGGGGTTCTGTAGAAGAGAACTTTTCCCTGAATGACACTTGAACTGTTAAATATCATCTCAAATCTCATTTTGGGGGCTATAACCTTCTAAGAGCCTGGTACAAGACTGAAGTGGATTAAGGTTGAAATTTTCCAGAGGCTTTGTCTCAGGTCAGTGAAGTACTTCTAATCATTTTTTATCATTATCAAAACCATAACAGCTTCTGAGTCTCATGGTCTACTGTCACTATTTACAAGAATTGTGTATCATGCTTGAGAGCGTAATTGTTGACCAGAATTCTAGTTATCGAAGCAAGTTTCAAAGTGGAAAACATCTGCATCTTTGACTTTATTAGACTTCTGGGTCATCTTTTAAAGAAAGGTACTGTTTACTACTTATTTTGCTCTTTCTCCCTCAAGTTTTCTAAAAGAGGAATAAATTCCTACGACTCAGCGTCGAAGGCTTCAACTGGTTTGTACTTAGGATCTTAAGCAAAATGTCTGAATAGCTGAGAGACATAGATATTTTGCAATCTTATCTCCTCCCACAGGAATGATTTATTTAATCATTAATAAAATGATCTGTCCAGGTATAGGTAGACTATCTGTAAGATTATTTGGCAGGTAAATGTGAAACTAGGATCATCACTATTCCATTTTCTATGAAATTCTAAAAGGCATTACTAAGAACTCAGGCAGAAAAGTTTAGAATCTGTGTCTTTGGATGAATTTAATCATCTCCATCAGAATCCTTAAGGAATTACAATAACAGTGATTCATTCATAATTCACAATTTCCATTATCTTCTCTCTACATCTAGTGTGGGGGGTAAAATTTATGGCTTCATTTACATTGTGTTCTATGAATAATAGAAGGAATACAGTAAAGACCCATGGAAATGTTCTTGCTGCAGATGCACTTTGGAACACATCTGCATCACAATAGCCTCCTCTCCTCGGTACAGTGCGGGATCTGCAGAGCTCACAGCTGCGAAGGGAGCATTTCAAAGGGGCCATTCTCATTATACAGAGTCTTCTCTTTCTTTGAACTTCAAAGCAGAATGAGAGGGACCTTAAATGATATGGGGTAGGTAAGTGATGAAATTGTAACTTCAGGTATAAAATATCATCAATTATGTGTATGGGGAAACAGAGCCTTTCAGTGGAGCAAATATGTTTTCTCAGAATGCTATTTGGCTGGCAGGCAGGAACAAATTTAATCTCAGGATTTCTTTGAGCTGTTGAGGCCTTAAGGATTATCCAGCTTGCAGTCCTTTTGGAAATGGGGAAACCAAGGCACACAGAAATGAAACGACTCATTCAAGATTATAGAGACACAGCCAGGAGCATGATGGGACTTCTCACTCGAGATCCACATTACCTTTGTTTTAAATACAAAGTACCTAGCTTGATGGCAGCAATAAAGCGAACAGTGATCCTCTTGGTGAGAGATTTTCAAACATGGAACAAAGATGTTTTCAAGGATTCTCCCCTCCCCGCCAAATAATAATCTCTCTCGATTGAAAGTCTTCGCTGAAAAAAACATTTTGAGATTTCAAGAAAGAAATTTGTCATACTTCTGCGATTAAGTAAATCTCATTTTTCTTCTCCTGGGGAACGACAATAAAGCTGATGAAAACCTTTCGACGTTCAGATTTCTCCCCCTGGTGTCTAGTAGTAGCCCAGTGCGATACTTTATTACTGTTCCATCCACAAAAGAATAAAAAACAACCCATATCTTTAAAGGACGGGCTGTCCTTTGAATCAGCAGCTCTCTAGCTTAAGAGAAAGCACCACCAAGTCAAGCTAAACCCTTTTCACAAAGCAGAAGTGCAGTGTATTTTTGTCAAAAAGATTAAATTAAAAATGTGCTTTTAGTTTGTGGTGTGCTATAAAGAGTAGCTTCTAAAATCTATTATATTTATCCTTTCTTTTCCTGTAGCATACTTCCCACTTCCTCATCTTTAGTTCTTTCTTATTTGATTTTTGAAGAGAAAAGATCATGGAAATTCATTATCTATAAAGGTTTTGGGACGGACCTCTTGTTTCTTACAGGAGACTCACATAGCATTTGCTGTCGGTAATTTTATTAAAGTGACTCAGATGTCGTGTTAGTAAGAGGGCCTTTTGTAACTGGAAAGGGCAACCGATATTAGTAGGCAAAATGCATACAAATTCAACAGCACCATGATTCATGGATGCATATTCGCTGTGATCCAACATGTCTAATACATTTAGTCATGCACAATAAAAACCTAACAAAAGAATCGACCATCAGCCTTTCACTGCCCATTCCTCACCCCAAGCTTTCAGGAATTCCTCTAGTTATGCACATCAAAACCAAAATACTGTCCCCCCCCCCCCACCAAATGAATAGGAAAACTCAAAAGGCATTGACTAGTGACAGAGAAAAAAATGAGCACATCACTTCATTTACCTTTTTGTGCTAAGAGCTTTCATCGCTCTGTTCTTGAAGTGTGACTTGAAGAAAAACTGATCTCGTTTTATAGAGCATTCTAGTATGATATGTACCAACAGATAAGTGTTAAACAACCATGAATCTGAATTTGTAGAATTCACAAAGTTGCCAAGGTCGAATCTATTGCCCATTTACAAAGTTGACCTGCTAAACCAAAACCTGCATGATGAAGATGCTCCTTGAATTTCATGGTAAAACCATGTTGTCTGCCTCGATTTTCAGTGTGTGTTTTTTACACATAACATTCAGTTGTAAACTCTGCTTATACAGCATAGGATGAAGACCTGAGTTATGATTCTACTTGTAATAGTCTTGAAGATTTTATGAACTTGATGGTCTACAAGATCTCTCTTCTCATACACTATTTTTCACTTCCTAAATATAATGGGATGGGGAATGGAGTCAGTGTAGGATCTAAACTCATACAAACTTTGTTTCTGGACTCTGTTTCTCTTTTATTTGGTCCTATAGAGAGACTTTCTTTTCTTGGTGCTGGAGAGTGAACTCAGGGCTTTGAGTATGCTGTGTAAGTGTTCTGTCCCTGAGCTGTAAACCCAGTTCCTGGGGATTTGTTATGGGTTGTATCTAGATGTTCCCCTAAAGACTCATGTGTTTATAGGTAGAGCTTTTTAGAGGTGGCTGGAGACAGGGTGTATGAAGCTGGATAAAGGGTATGTGATAACTAAATTACTTTTCTGATTTGTTTAGCATTGTTCTGGGCATGGATAATAGGAAGGCCCATCCTGGGGGGTTGGGGGCACTATACAATAAGCTTGTAGCCTAGATAGGATAAAAATCCAGAAGACTTATTACTTGCTGCTTCCTGCCTGATCTGCCATGAAGTGTTTCCTCTCCGTGATGCTCTTTTGCCATGCCACCCGGCCGCGGAGCCTGCCAATTATGGACTGAAACCTCTACAAACTGTGAGCCAAAATAAACCTTTCCTCCTTTAACTTGTGGGTGTCTGGTGTTTTGTTTTAGCAATGAGAAAAGTAACTAAGACACAAATCGATTTTTGTCTGTTGAATTCTACTATCACAGTTCCCTTCTGAAAGACATAAGGATATAAAATAAACCCATCAACTTATTTTATAGAATAGAGAAAGAGGTTCTGCCTTGTAGGGGCACAACACAAATTTTGCTTTTCTCTGGGTGACTGCCCTTTTATTTTCTGCAAGCAAGAACAACTTGTATGTGGTTGGTGCCCCAGAAGCCATGCAAGATTGATGACTTTGTGGCTTAGATGTAGAACATCCAGACTAAAACTGTTCATGCTTTTCTAGGTAACTGGTTCTTAACTGTAGTGGTTTTGTCTCCAAGGGGACATTTGGAAATATTTGGACACATTTTTGATAGTCACAACTGGGGCCTCTTGCTTCTAGTGGGTAGAAGACAGCAATGCTGTTACACATTCTGTGATGCACATGACAGGCCCTACAGCAAAGGACTATTCTGCCCATGTTAGTCAGCTTTTTGTTACAGTGACAAAATGCCTGAGCAAAACAACTTAAGGGAGGAAAAGTTTATTTTGGATCATGGTTTTAATTCATGATCAGATGGCTTTAATGACTAGGCCTGTGCTAAGGCAGAAACATCATGTCAGATGGTCATAGCAGAGGAAAACTGCTTATCTCATGGCAGCCAGAAAGCAGAGAGAGAGAGAGAGAGAGAGAGAGGAGAGAGAAATGGCAGCACAAGCTATCACCCAGGGAAACACTCCCTAGAGACCTTCTTCCTCTAAACCCAGATGATTTCCACTATTTCCTACAAATATATCAAATTATGCCCTATCAATGGATTAATGGACTTGAAGAACTCAGAGCTAATCATTTTCCAAAAGCTGGCAACTAAGACTTTAACACAATGAGACTTGTGAGCCGTTTTGAAGCCTTACCATGACACCACCCAAAGTATCAATAGTTAACATACTCTCACCTAAAATATTGTGTTTGGATTTGTGTCCAACACTTTAATAAAAATCTTGCCAACTTTGAGCTTGTCCCAAGAGGGTAATCAGAAAGTAGGGGACCTTGAAACAGATTCACACAAAATATAATGAAAGGAAGCCAGCTGTTTAATGCAGAAGAAGGAGGCTCAGAAGACATGAAAGTTTATTCTATTATTTCAGAAACCAAACTGGAAACCATAGGGAGAGATTTTGCTTTAATATGGGAAATCCACTCTAACAGTCAAGTTACTAGGGGTACAATAGACTCCTTATGAAACTGAGTTCCCTGATACTTGTCACATTGAAGTAGATTGCCTTAGAAGGTATGCTTCATGTGACATAGATACATGTCCTTCTCGGGGACTGGAACCTAATGTAGAGTAGATAACTAGTACCCTTCTATTGACTGATCAGTATTTTGACTATTTATCCAAGATGTACAGACACAATTCAAGGACAGAGAGATTCCAATTTCCACTTTGTTCTGATGTCATATTTCTAGGTAATCCTTAGGAAATATATTGCCAATATTTTAAGGAAACTGTAACTAGAACTCAGTTCACAGAACTCAATGTGTTTTTGGTGTGTGTGTGTGTGTGTGTGTGTGTGTGTATGTGTGTGTGTGTGTCTTTTATTGAGACAGGACTTCACAATGCAGTTTAGGCAGGCCTTAAACTCACTTTGTAGCCCAAGGTGGCCTTAAACTTGCAGTGATCCTTCTACTTCAGCTTCCTGATTGCTGGGACTACCATCACATTTGGCAGAACTCAATGATTTTAAGGTACACTGGGAGAATTCATTTTCAAAGAATTTGAATCCATGTGTAACTATAAGTTGACATGGAAGGCATGTCCCACTTTCAACTACCCCAGTGTAGTAGAACATCTACAGGGTATGTGTTTTAAAGGTTTTATTGAAGTATTACATGCAAACATAAAAGTGCACACAAAATAAACCCACAATTTGCTGAGCTTTTACAACCAGAATTTACTTATGCCTCTACTACCCAAGTTAAGAACTTGCACATTTTTTAGCACCCCTGGTCCCTTTCTGTGTTCCCGTCCCATTGCTTTCTGCACAAGGGAAATCAGTATTCTCACTTCTAACAACATTGGATTGTTTCATACATTTTTTCACCTCTTCTTACTTTGTTTCTATTGTCTCATTCAGCTATAACAAGTTTCTTATGTGTGGCTGTAGATTGTTTGCTGCCATAAGTGAAGACTGTCCTATTCTGTTGTGTGGCTTTCCCATGGTTTACTTATCTATTCAAATATGGATAGAAGTTTTGAGTAGTTTCCAGTTTTGGACTGTTAGGAATAGTGCTGCAATAAACATTCCAGAATATGCTCATATCTATCATCTATTTCTGTTTATGTAACCATGACAAAAGCCAAAGATGATGCATTATTTCCTATGATCCTGTGAGATGGCTTGGTAGATCCTCTGTAAGTTTTTTGGGTACCCATTATGTAACTGTACTCAGCTGGAATGAAAGGCTCACGATGGCTTCACTCACATCCTCGGTTGGTGTTGGTTTTCAGTGGAGGCATCTTGCAGCTCCTCTGTGTGGTTTCTTATTCTTTGGTTGGCTGGATGGGCTTTCCTACACAGCAGTCCCAGAGGACTGTTCCAAGAGGGTAAATCAAAAGCTGGGAGGTATCTTGAGGCCCTAGTATTTACAAACTGTCATTGCCACATGGCTAAACCATATTCAAGAGGTTGGGAAATGACTCCACCTTTGGGTGGGAGAAACTGAGAATACTGTGGCTGTGTTTTCAGATTCAATAACAACATATGTCTGGTGACTATTTCTACATTTCTATCAGGATCTTACTTAAAAGTGCATTGCTGGGTCATAGCTCAGTAGATATTGTAGAATATCTTTCCAAAGTCGTCCAATTTCTCCCCCACCTAGTATGTATGGGGGTTGGATTTCTCCACATCTTTGCCAATATTGGTACTTTAGAAGACCTTTTATTTTATAAAGAATTAATATGAGTGTAAAGTCAAAGAGTTAACTACCTAGAACACAAATCTAAACTTCATTTTCAAAATGTATTTTGTATGTAACTAAAAGATACCTTTCCAAACCCTTTGTTCCCTTCTGGACCTGTATGCTTCTTTGCTGGATTAAAGGACACAAAATTTTTTTCCTGATTCAATAATATAGGTGTTATTGTCTTTTGAGTCATGGGGAAAATAGATCCCAGACAATTGAAGCCCTTATTTTAGTCCTAGTCTATTCTAAGTTTATTTAGTTGAATGGAGCTTTAAGACTCAAGCATTAGTAGTCTACATTGTCAGTCTATGCGCATCGACAGGTAAAAATACCAGCCCACAAATTGATGTGTGGAAAATAAATAGGTGTTTTTCCACAACCAGACTGAATTTGCTTGTTAAATTTAGATTCTGAGAGGTGCAGTGGGGAATGAGACAGAATCTCAATCTATTCAAGTTCTATTTGGTCAGTCATGTATACTTCTCTTAAGTATGTCTAAATTCTGGAGTACCTATTCATGCTACAGCTTTGAGAAGAGGGGTACTGAATGTTGGTCCCTCAAATGATATGGCTGGTGTTTGCAATGTTGATACAGTCTACTATGCTGTTCCTCAAATCTGGAAGCTCAGCTTTTCCTGAATCGATCTTTCTCAGCTGTTTCTGTTCCCATTTAGAGTCACGAAAAGCATTTGCTTGTTGGGCATGGTGGCACATGCCTGTAATCCTAGCTACTTGGGAGACTGAGGCAGGAGGATCACAACTTCAAGGCCAGCCTGGGTGGCTTAGTGAGATTCTGCCTCAGAATATAGTAGAAGAGTTGGAGATGTGGCTTGGTAGTGGAATGTTCACGTAGTATGCGTGAGGCGCTGGGTGTAACTTCCAGTACCACAAAAAGAGAACCAAAAACAAAAAATGTGATTGCTTTTCTGCTCTGCTATGATGTCAAGGACAACTTCATCAATCAGACATTCTGCTTATCCCCACATTGCTTTGGGCTTAGATAACCTCATTTTAGGATCTCTTTTTGTTCCATGGGACAATTCTCAAATTATTGACCATACGTCTTGGCATCTGTCAGTCAATGTGAATCTACTAGATTCAGATGGGGGACGAAGGAGCTGCAACAAACTATCCTTTCTTGCATCCTGAGTTTCAAACAACTACAGAGGTGAAAGCAATGAACACAATTCATGCATTCATTGGTAAAATTACTTCTTGAACCCCTCCTATGTGCTAAGGACAGCTGGTGTCTGAGAATGTGACTTAATTGTGACATTGTGACAGCCAGTTTTGGTGTCACTTAGCTGGTAGTACCCAGTTATTCAAATAGATACTAATCTAGGTTGACTATGAAGGTATTTGGTAGATGTGATTGATGTCTACAGTTGGCTTTATGTAAAGGGGATTTTCCTCAACTTCTGATCAACTGAAAAGGTCTTAAATGCTAAACTGAAGCTTCGCCAAGTAAAGGTGTTTCCAGTATACAGCCAGCATAGAAAAGGAAAGAGAGAGGAAGAGAGAAAAACTATGTATCTCCAATTTCTTTTCCTGTTTCAGTTTCGTAACTGGATGACGCCGGGGCAAAAAGTTTTATACTAAAGTAGATCTTTCCTCATAGAAGAAAATATTATGAGTCCTTTTTCACTCCTTTCAACACGTATGAAAAATAAGATTATCAAAAACAATGAGAATATTTAATTTAATATACTCAGATTCTACACAGTGTGAATGTTAGCTCTGCTTTCTTTTACCAGCCTAAATTTTACTATTTATATTATTGCCCTTGAGCCATATGTTCACTGCAGGAGCTCAGGTTTCAGAATTTTCTTCCCTTACTCTATAGTATTTTACTGAGACTGTCACTCATCATGTTATAAACCAAGAAAATGACAGTTGCAATCTAGACTTTCAAACAATTGTTTAACAAAGACAAAGACATGGCAGCACAAATATTTATGCAATTAATTTTAATTTTAACCCCATGTAGTTTTCAGATAACATCTGCTTATTAGAGGCAGCTATACATTAGAGGGTGAGGAGCCATACCTATATGCTTTTCTCCTTGGGTCATGCTTTTCTCCTTGGGTCTACATTGTTTTTGTGTGTTGCATGTCAGTATGGTGATTAAAAATAAGGCTCGTGAATCAAACATACCTGGATTTAAACCCAAGACATCTCTTTTGTTCATTGTTTATTCTTGGGTAAATTGTTTCTGAGCTTTGCTTTCCCTCCATGAAATGGGGATAATAATTTACTTTGTCTAGAGGAAGACTGTGGAGTAAATGAAATAATACTTATGAAGTACTTTGTGGGCTACTGATAAAGATGACATTTAGAATCCATGCATTTTACTTATTTCATTCTCTCCTGAAACTTCTCCAAAATGGTATTTTAAAAAAAAATTTTATTTAAAGAGAAAAAAAGCAATACAGAAAAAAGGGTAGAAACAATACAGAACCTCAAAAAAACCCCATAAATCACTAGTTGACAAACCACATAATGTTCTCCCAGAAATAGCTGTTCATGTTACAAAATTAAGGCATACAAAGTGAACACACAGTGAGGCTGCAAACAGTTACAAAAAAACCAGGATGGAATAAAGCCAATTGAGACAGTATAGTGACATTGGCATAGAATATCACAGCAGGTCACCAGGACAACAGTAATAGACAACATTGTGTATCTCGTTGTCTTCACAATAGTTGTTCTTCTACTAGGTACAGCAAAATCAAAGAAATACACAACATTATAGAACACATCAACACAGAGTATTGAATAGAGCAACACCATTACTCAGGACAAAGCAAAACGGCAATAAAAATATCTGCCTTCAGAGATAGTAGAAGGAAACTCCCCCAACTTGCTGTACCAAATATGGTCACCTC
>PVJX010031611.1:0-21080 GCA_004027295.1 Dolichotis patagonum
CATGGAAAAAGGCAAGGTCAGTGGGGTTCGAGTTTTGTCTTTTCCAGTTTCTACTTAATACTCTTAGGATATCAGAGTCTTAAAAACTAGTGTTTTCTCTGTTTAATTCTAAAAGGCCAGAGAGGAACAAACCTCTTTTCACTATTTGACTTTTTAATCTATAGATTTCTGAGACTATCTTTCTCCATAACATGAATAGAATTGTTCACTAAGTCCTGTGAGCCACACGGCACCCATAGTATGAGCTGGCCTATTGAAAATGTTGGAATTTATTCCTACTGACCGCTCTTGGATGACCTCTGAAGCTGACATGAAAACCCAACTCTTACACTTCTCCAGAGTAAGAAGTAGAAGCTAAATTATTTTTTATGATCTAGAATTAGACATTAGTGATCACCCCTCTGAGGCAATCCATTCGTCACAACAGTCACAGGCCCTGCCCAGATTCCACGGGAATGAGCATAAACAAGGGAAGGCAGCCCTTAGAAATACAATGGCTTTTTTCTCTTGCTTCAAAGGCAAGGAAAATACATGGATTCATCCCCTTGCAAGAGTAAAATGTTGCCAGAAATGGTGGTGTATGCCTGTAATCTCAGCACCCAGGAGGATAAATTAGGAGGGTCACAAGTTTAACGCCAGTTTTGGCTACATACTAAGACCGTATTTCAAAATTTTTTTAAAAAATAGATAAAATGTATCCTTTAAAAAATATATGGGAAGCCAGGCATGGTGGCCTACACCTGTAATCTCGCACTCAGGAGGCTGAAGCAGGAAGGTCACTGCAAGTTCAAGGCCAGCCTGGCCTATGAAGTCAGGATAAGGCCAGCCTGAGCCATGTAGCAAAACCCTGTCTCAGAAAAGACAAAAATAAAAAATGTATGGAATATATAAACTTGTTTCTGCCAAATGAAGCCTTTAATGGGAACTTTTAAATCAAGGCTTTGTCAAGACGTTTCAAAGTGAGACTACAGAGTTGAGTTTCTGATTGGATTATATTACAATTTGGAATCAAAGAGTTAGCTGTGGTAGCAATAACTAATTATATTAGTTGGGAAAATGTTGCAAGAAATGAGTCATATTTAAATTAAGCATGCACTATATAAGACTTCGGTAAACTATCTATTTGGCAGTTTATTGGGCGTTGTCCCTTGAATTAACTTCCCTGTTGGAATAGAAAAATCGTTTGGATAAGTTGACAAAAATAAACATTGAATCCTAAATTCCAATAAAAGAAGAAATGAACCAGCAATGATTTTAAATCATGCACACCACTATTTAAAATCTAGCTGTTGGCAGGAATGGCTTAACATTCCGTTTGCTTAACAAAGTTAATCTCTAGCAAAATAATCATTTGAATAATAAGCTCCTTTCTAGTGTTCAAGGTCCATTGGGAAGGAGGAAGAGTTTTCCCCTTCACATATTCCTAAGTCTCTTACACTAAATTTTCAAATTCCAAAGGCAGAGAAAGATGTGGCCAAGCAGCACCCTCCAAGAATCGACTCACCACAAGCACCCCAAATAGCACTGCTCTGCCCTGAGCCATCTTCACAGCAGCTGAGTAAATCAGGTGAGCAAGCTTAGTGCCTACTTCCAGTGTATCCACGTTTGAAGAAGGGAAGACGAGAGAGTTGCCTGTGGCACCGCCCCCCCCCCCAAGTGGCCCACTAAGGGAAGAGACATCTGCTGTTTGGATGAGGAAAAGAGAATGAAGTCCAGGCCTTAGACTTGAAACCTGGTACCAAACGTATCATCATGAGATCCAGTGCTGCACCAAGGCCCTCAGCCTCTCCTTCCATGGACTGCATCAATGACACTGAATTAGGGAGGCCATTGCCTATGGTGTCATCCCTCCTGCACTACCAGTTCAAGCAACAGAGCTGGGAGAAGGACCCTACCCCTTGAGGAGCAGGGCACCAAACTACATGAGGCTTTATTTCAGAGCCCAGTTCCAAGCCTACTGTAGTGGGACCCAATGCCCAGTCGTGGCTAAAGTCCCTGTACACAGGTCAGAGCACAAAGACAGAATCTCTAGCCCCACTAGGCACCAGACAGAGACCTCTGCACTGGTAGGACAGATGAGCTTCGGAATGCAATGGTTCAGCCTTGGAGTGAGAGAGGGCCACAAACTGGACAGTCCCCTGAAGCAGTAAGACTTGGGCGTGACCCAGTTTAGCACTAGCATAAACGGCCAAGTAACTGTCTTCTCCACTCAGCTTCCAGCTTTAGACAACACCAGCATCACCAGGCCAGTGCAAACAGGTAGTGCTCTAGAACTGTCCTGGTACCAGGCAGAGACCTGTGTTCTGATGGGACAGAGTTGTGTTTTGAGCCCCATCACCACAGCTGTGTTTGCCCCCAGTGCATCCCTGAGACTGTATAGGCCTTGCCCACGTGAGGTATCATTGGCTTAGCATCAGCCTAAGTTGCCAAGAGACTTCTTTCACTGATACTTTCCCAGCCTTGGACAGCCTAACATGGTACAAGACTCCATTTTCAGGGGGCAAGACATGGTGAAAATGCATGAGATTTTACTTAGAACTAAGTACTGGGCTGGTGAAACCCAACCCTGGGCAGATCTTAAGAGCTCCCTGTCTCCAGACCTTCGTATAAATGGAACTCCTGGAACAACCCCAGGACCAGGAGGACATGCAGCCCCAGGCTGTTGGAATTTTACTCCAGCCAGAGTCACTTGTAGCTGGTCGCAGCAGTTGTAGACCTGCATGTACCTCAATAATAGGCAGCTCGTACTGGTGTGGGCTTGAAACTACCCCATGATGGATCTGGTCTAGGACAAGGAGCTGAGGGTGTAACACAAGTTGATGGCATTCTTGGTTATAGATGTGACATAGAAGCCTGAAACTGGTCAACCCATGTCAACTATGGCCAAAGCTGGGGAAAGCCCTACAGTGCCTGACCACAGGGTGGTAACTGAGTGTTCATCATCTGAACTTACCCTGGCCACAGGCAGAAGCTGTGAAGACAGACTGCTTTACCATGGTTCTTTCTGAACAATATACCAACAGTTCATTTAGGACAAACTTGGCCTTGGATTGACCTCTAGTTCTAAAACAGTGATTATAAACCAGTCACTGAGTCCTGGAAAATCCAATGCTGAAACAGTAAAAGTGACAGGCTCAGAATAAATACACCCATGGGCTTCTAATTTGCTTAAAGTTACAATAAGAATAAGCTTAGATTTTTCTGGAAATTCAGCCACTAACAAAGCCAGATTAGGAAGACAGGAATAAATACGAGATTTTTGATGCCCAAATGACACTGCATGTCCACAAGTACCAAAGGCTCTTGGGAAGCCTTGACCTCACCTAATATTCAAAATAAGATGCCAGAAACAAACCAGGTAGTGGTCAGTATGGGAGCACTCACAGAGAATTTTAAACAACTGTTTTAAGGAATATTCAGTGAGCTTGAAGAAAACACAGGGAAAGTTTTAATACTCTAATAGAGAAACTACAAACAAATAGCAGTTTAAGAAATCAAAAACAAACTCTTGAACTAAACAAATGCCCTCAGGAAAAAAAAACCCACAAGTATCAGTAGCAGAATAAATCAAACAAAAAAAAATGAGTGAACTCAAAGCCAATTGAAAAGAATTTTTGAAAATAAACTATTAGAGGACAAAAAATAATGAAAAAAGCTTAAAAGAACTAGCCAAGGGTGATGGTGCACACATGTAATCCCAGCACTCAACAAGTTGAGGTAAGAGGATTGCTGTGAGTTGCAGATCAGTCTGAACTACATAGTGGAACGCTATCCCAATAAAACAAAAAAGGCTTACAAGAATGTTGCGACAGTATCAAAAGAGAAAATATTCTAGGTTATTGGAGTTCAAAATGGACTTAAGAATGTCGAAGTGATAGAAAGTGTATTCAAAGAAACAATAGCAGAAAACTTCCTAAACCCAGAGAAGGATGCAAAGATCCAGGCACAGGAAGGTCAAAGATCAACAGTAAGAAGATGCAATTCAACTAAGTCTAACCAAGATCTCAAAGGTGAGAGATTAAGAAAGGATTTTCAAGGCTGTGAGAGAAAAAAAGCAGCATAGAGGGGTACCCCTGTTCACGTGGACAGCAAACCCCTCAGCAGAAACTTAACATGTCAAGAGAGAATAGCATGAGATTTTAAAAATACTGAGGACAAATCTAATAACTGAGAATACTGCACAGAGCAAAGACATCTTTTAGAAATTAAGGATAGAGGGAAGGAGGAAAGCAATGACTGTAGTTAAGATTTTATTGAACAAATATTAGCTTGATTGTAAATAAACTAAATTCTCCAACTAGAGGACATAACTGGACTGAATGAATAAAAAGCAATATTTGATTTGTTTTGCTTACAAGAAACTCACTTCACCTCCAAAGACAGAAACTGAAATTGAATGGATAGAATAAGATATTCCATGCAAATGAAATAGGAAAGCAGAGACAGTCATGCTTACATCAGATAAAATGAACTTTAAATGAAAAGCAGTAAAAAGGAACAAGGAAGGTCATTATATGATGAAAAAAGAATCAATTCAGCAAGAGGAAATAATCCTAAATATATATGTGCCCACTATTGGTGCACCCAAACATATAAAGCAAATAGTAATACACCAAAAGGAAGAGATAAACTTCAATACAACAATAGTTGGACAATTTAACACCACACTTTCTGAAATGCACAGATCATCCAGACAGAAAATCAACAAAGAAGTAATGATAAATTTCACCCTAAACTAAATGGACCTAACAGACTAGAGAACATGTCATTCAACAACTGCAGGTAAATGTTGCATAGAACACAATTTTTCTTATTAGCACATAGAATATTTTTCAGCATAACTCATATAACCACAAAATAAATCTGAATGACTATTTTAAAACTGAAATCATATTAAATATCTTTTCTTAACATAATTAAATGAAGCAAAAAAATAAAAAATGAGAATAAGTCTGGAGAATTATATTAATACACGGGTTCTCAACCACTTACTTTTAAACAATCAATGGCCCAAGGAAGAAACCAAGAAGGAAATTTTAAAATTTCTTGAAATAAACAAAAATGGAGACAAAACACATCTAAATCTGCAGACTACAGAAAAAACAATTCTAAGGGGCAAAATTTAGGGTAATCAATTCCCACACCAAAAACTAGAAATATCTCAAATAAACAACCTAACACTGCTTCTTGGGAAAGTATAAAAACAAGAACAAAGCAAACCAACATTAGTAGAAGGAAAAAAATAATAAAAATCAAAGCAGAAAAAAGTCAATAGGGACTGAAGGAACAATGCAAAGAGTCAACAAAACAAAGATCTTGTTCTTCAAAACAAAATAGATAAACCATTAAATAGCCTAGGAAAAAGAGAAAGAAGAATCAAATAAAATCAGAGATAAAAAGGGAAACATTCCAACAAAAGATCATTGGGCATTAGCATGAATAACTATATGCCAAAAATTTGATTACTCAGAGCAGTAAAGTGAACCTGTTAGAGTTTTCAATGATACAAACAGCCCACTGTGGCTTGTGTGCCATAGATTCACCACCACTGACCTGGAGAAAATGGACAAATGCCTAGATATATAGAGCTTATCCACACTAAATCATGAAGAAATATGAAACTAGAGCAGACCAATAAGAAGCAATGAGATTGAGTCCATGATAAAAGTCTTACATGAAAGAAAGGCCAGGACCCAGTGATTTCACAGCTGAATTCTACTAAGCATTTAAAGAAGAACTAATACAAATTCTCCTTCAATTATTCTAAAAAATAGAAGAGGGAAGAATTCATCTAAACTCATTCTAAAAGGCCGGCATTATCCTAACATCCAAACCAGGGAAGGACACAACAAAAAAAGAAAACTACAAGACATCTCAGATGAATAGAGATGCAAAACTTCTTAACAAAAGAAAAGCAATTTTCATCAGTAGCACATTAAAAAGCGTATTGGCTGTGGTTAAGGGGGATTCATCCTAGGAGGGTTCAATGCCTCAACTGAATAAAGATGATATACCACATCAACAGCATAAAAGACAAAACTTATGCATGGTCATCCTAATAGGAGCTGTGATTTAAAAATACTATGAGTGTTAATAATGTTTTATTGCAGTATGACAGGTTGCCATTAATCACTCGCAAAATACTCCTCCTCACTTCAAGCAGGCATCTTGTTGTTTCTGCCACTTTCTGAAGCCATTATGGAAGTACCCTCTCATGAGTGTCTTTAATTGTGCTGTCATGGCTACCTTAGTGTCCTGAACCAATTCAAAACATTTACCTTTCATGACTATTACGCCCTTAGGGAAGAGTCAGGAATCGCACAGCACCACATTTGGTAAATAAGGTAGATGAGGACTCCATTGGATGGCATTTGGAAACAGTACTCACCAAATTCATCTTATTTTCTAGCATAACTCATAAAAATATTCAAGAAACACGACTTCTAGAACCTCTTCAGAAACTAGCAAGAATAAGGAGACAAGCATGTTCAAAGCAAGGGTGAATATTTTATGGATGACTAATGATTTTTTTACTGAAACAATTTTTTAAAATTTGAACTTTCACCATATATTGTATCATGAAGCAATGTTAAATGTTTATCAAATGCCTTGCTTCGTGATAAAAGTGTTGAAAAAATAGGTATAGAAGAAATGTATTTCAGCATAATAATGTCCAATTATAATGACCCAATAGCTCATATACTAAATGGAAAGACTGCAAGCTTTCCATTGAAGATTTAGAACAAGACAAAAATACCTACTTCACCACTTTTACTCAACATAATCTGGAAGTCCTAGGCAGAACAAGCAGGCATGAGAAAGAAAAAAAGAGTATCCAAATCAGAAAAGAAAGAGTCAAATTGCCACTGTTTGCAGATGACATCATCTGATCATCCCTGGTAGGACCCAGAGGTCAGTGCTAACTACACACATAATGTTCTTTGAGCCAGTTGCTACAGCCTCCACTCTGCCTTCTCCAACTTGCTGCCAATGCTGGTCTTTCTTCATAGGTCTGTACTAACTACAACTCCTTAAACAGAGCAAGCAAGCCTTGGGTGCTTGCTTTTCACTTTAATTGACAAAGGTGACATCCTGCCCCAACTCTGAGCTGTGATCTGATCTCTCTCTCTTCTTCCTTTCTTCCCTCCCTCTCTCTCTCACCTAGTTTCACCCACAAGTAATCATCTTCAGAGCAGAGAAGGGGAAAACAGACTACCAGAGCTGTTATATAATCCACTGATCACTCTATATATTTGCTGAGTAGCACACATAGGTCTATTGATATTTAAAATACTAAAGGAAGAAAGTATCTCTGGCTAGCATGGGTTTTTGCCTTAATTATAATGGAAATTACAACAATACAAATTTACAGGCAAAAGCTTTAATTGAAAACTAAGAAAAAATGATAAGGGACTTTAGCTTAAGGAAGTGACAAAGATCAAGCCAGCAAAGGGGAAAACAAAGGGGAAAATAAAAGAAAATAGGGATAGGATTTCCGTTTGAGTCAGGGGAGGAGCCTCACACTGATGAGGAAGATCAGGCTGGCCTGCTTACAAAAGAACAGAGAGCAGCTTTCAGGGTGCTATTGTGAACTGGGATCTGGTCAATCATTATTAAGTCTGGTTTCATCTCAGATGTGGTTTCATAGCTCTAGAAGAATCCTCACAGCTTCAGAAATGTTAGGGTTTAGATCAAGAATGACCAACAAAACTCTGGTTCATATGGAGGAAAGACCTTGGGAAGAAGTTGGCTCGTGGGGGTGCTATAGGGAACCTGTTAAATGAGCTGTTAGGAGATGGGACCTGACTTACAAGGGCATATCCCCCTTTCTGAGCCTTCCCTTTCTCTCTGCCTGCCCACCGTGGTGTGCGCAGCTTTGCTCCACCCAGACCCTTCCACGATGCAGCTTCTGCCGTCCAGCTGCCAACTGTGGCCTGAAACTGCTGAAACCGTCAGCCAGAATGAACCTCTCTTCTTTAACCTGCAAATGTCAGGTATTTTGTCCCGATAATGTAAAAGGCGACTAAGACAAAGTATAGTGTTTCACAGTAGCCTTAGGTTTACTGGAGGTGAAAACACTGAGTGGCCCTTGGAGAAGCAGAAGGAACAAAGGTTTACTAAGTAGCAGGCCCCAGGGGTTTGGCATTCCAGAGTCTGCACCCCATCCCTAGGTTATGAGAGCTTTACACAGAGTTTGTGGTGTGAAAGGAGAAACAAGCTAAGTTACCAGACACAGAACAAAGGTGACAGGTTTGCTCCCACAAATTCAGTTCCCATGGGATGACTATTTCTGCTAGAGAGCTGGCCTCACAAAGTGATGGTTTGCAAGGCTCCCTGTTTTCCTAGAAGCAAGAGGATCACCTGTTTAGAACAATGGCTAGAGACTTCTAGTTGTTGCTCCAGGGAGGGAATATGGAATTGTAAAACTTAGTAATCAAATGTCCTTGTAAATCTAAAAATGACTCTAGTCACTCTTACTTTGGTACCCTAAGTCTTAAAGAGGGATAAGATAGACTAGCAAATTTAGTGCTAATAAATCTTGGTTAGCCAGTTTTTAGACAGATATTCCCTAAATGGCTCACATGTTCATATGTGGAGCTGAGAATGACTCAACTCAGGGTGTTACAAAATGAAGGTCAAGCTTTGTTCTACTTCCGTTTACCTGCTGATCATCTGTAGGTCCAAGTGAAATGTCACCAATTTTAGCAAAAACCTCTGTTAAGTATCTGTCTACTTCAAAAGAAGGCAAAAACCATACTTTTAATGAGGAACAAGTTAAGGACCCAAACATAGAGAACACCTTGTGGTATTCTCTATGTCAAAGCTAGAAGAACAGAAAGCACAGTTACAAAAAAGATCTGAGTTCAAATACCGGCTTCATCACTCCAGACCACATTTATCTACATCTGAATGGAAAGATATGAACTACATCACTGTATCCAATCTAAAGTCTGCATATCCTTAGAAATTCTAGAATATAATAGACGGGTTTATGACCTACAAATGGTCTATACATAAATGACAATGCAAATTCTGACTAAAGTAACATATTTCTAAAGAATTTAACTATAACTTTATAGTTATTAATAAATACATAATTAATTTTACCCTATATCAAAGCACTATTATGTAAATGAATTATTTACAGAAATCATGGACTGTTTCTCTCTGTGCATGTGAACGACTTCACATTAACGTTGAAGCAAAAATTCATCTGATTGATCACTCTCATCTGTGTAGCTAACCGCAACTTCCATAACCATATTTCCTATAATTATTTCTGAGAATCTCTGGAGAGATATAAAAATACCAACAAACCAGTGAAATCATACGCTTCCTCTTGTCTTCTAGACAGTGTTTGTGGTCTGCAAATTCATCTGAGAGTAAATATCCTCACCTCAACTGCAGGCACCTTCTGAGAATGTCTGCCAAGCTCATAGCTGTCTGAGGCTGTAGGGCTCTTGAGCAACAAATCCGACAGTTTTACTGCACTTAAGCAAGGCTCTATTGAATACAGAAGAAGGGATTCTGTCCTCTCTGCACTAAGCTCAGCAGAGCTCATGGACCTTGGCCAGGTTAAGATCTAGGCATGAATTCACACACCTTCACCTCTGACTTAAGAGTTTCTGCTACCCCAACCGAATTTCCTCCTTAACCTTTCATTAGAAAATAATAAAAAAGTCTCTCCAGATTCCATTTTCCTACAAACATTAATTAATTCACTGACAAATTAAGTGTCATGATGTCTTGGTTACTTTTCTCTCATTACTGGGACAAAATACCCAGCACCCTAAATGAAGAAAGGAAAGGTTTATTTATCTGACTGTTTGCAGAGGTTTCAGTCCATAGTCAGCTGGTTCCAAAGCAGGGTGGCATGGCACAGGGGCAACACTTCCAGGCAATAATCAGCAAAAGCAGCCAGAGCAAAAAGCCAGGGAACAAGCTTCTTTTCCTCCCTTATATTGTAAGCAGACAACACCCTCCCACACACCCAGTCTCCCCACCCCTCACCCAGGGCAGTTGTAGCACTCATACAATCTCCTCTTCTTGTGCAGAATAAGAATGTTTACAAAGTAAAAACCGTGGCTCCCTGCTGGGTCTCTTGGGTAAACTTCTAAGAAACTTCTCAAATTGATACAATATATCAACCATAACACATGATAAGCTGGGTTTTTTTTAATGGAATCTACAGAGGAAAAAGTGATGAAATAAAGTAATGATGGGGATTAAGTCTGATAGCCCTGAGCTGAATTATGCTTGAACTCTCTTCTAGGACTTTCTTGGTGGTATAACATCTGGTATCAGTCTGTTTTGTCCAGGCATGTGGAAGTTTTCTTATCTAGCTTTCCCAGAATACCTCCTCCCTTCCTCTCTCCCACCAGTCCAATACATATCCTTAATTCTTTTCTCTTGTCCTAAAGAGCATCATATACTTCTGAAGTATAATCTTTATTGTCTGAACCTCTTTTATTTTTCCTCCTCTCATATGTCACCAAAGGGCAACTTAAGAACTTAATAATGACAAGCCTGTTTATATATATATTAGGAAATAATGTCTATATATTATTAATGCTTCAGAGATCTCAACTTATTTTATATCATGTTATAATAAATGCATTCCTACCCTCATTCAGAGAATAGAAAAATGAGAAGTTTGTTCTTAGCCAATAAGAGGACAGAACAAGGATACAAAACCAGTCTCTCTTTTCAAGACCACATTGGTACATTTCTGCTGGGAAAAAGCTGAGAACAAGGAAGGAGACAAAAAGAGGCCTCAGCGACTAACATAAATAAAGTCCATCTGCCAAAACTCATTAAATCATCCCCATGGGAATTCCTTATGCTCTTAATCAGAGCCTATTCAACCTAATCCTAAACGTAATTCCAGATTATCTGTTTTCTGAATCTATGTCAAATAGGAAACAGCATTTTTTAAATTAGTGAGAGGAATTAGAGATGTAATTAACAGACTCAGAGTAAGAGACACTAAAATCCAGAAATTAGTTTACAAACTGAAAGAAAAAAGCAAAAACAAAACCCCAGAAGCCTAGGCCTATTTAGTAGTAAATAGCTCTACATCCTAATATCAGCTCGCACAGCAGTTGATGTTCACAAGTCAAAAAGGCATCTTTTTGTCCCCCTTATATTCCACTTACAAGAGAGCCATTAAATCTTCCAGACAAAATCAGCAGCTGTGGGCTCTTATTTGTATTCATTTTTTTCTTAAAGATAACAGTTGGTTTTCCCAAAATGAAAATTGAATTTAGAAGAACATTCAGAATTCTCTTGTTGAAGACTGTTTACAATGTAAGCCCACTTTTTATAAAGCTCAAAAGAAGTAAAACAAAATAATGTATTATTTTGGAATACATGATGAAAAAAATTTTAATGCAAGGAACAATGACAATAAAATTTGAAGCAGTGCCTTCCTTGGTAAAGGAATAGGCAGATAACCTAGTTTAAAAGTGGACAAAGGATTTAAATAGACATTTAACCAAAGAACATGCACCAATAAGCCAATAATAGTCCACAAGAAGAGCTGCTCAATATCATTATTTACTGGGGAAGTACAACTCCAAGCCACAGTGAATACCAGGAAACATAACAAGTGTTCCCAAGATGTGGAGAAAATGGAACCTCATTCATTGCTGGTAAACATGTAAAATATTGCAGCCACTTTGGAAGAGAACATGTCAATTTCTTTAAAAAGCTAAACATAGAATTATCATATGACCTAGCAATCCCACTTTTAATTGTCTACCCAAATAAAATAATAATATGTCCACACAAAAGCATATATGTAAATAATCTTGGGGATATTCTCGAGAATAGTAAAAAACCAGAAATAATTCAAATGTTCATCAACTAATGAATAGTAAACTAACAGTGACATAACCATATAATGGATAATGAATTATTCAGTAATGACAAAAAATGAACTACTGGGCTACAACATGGGCAAACCTCAAAAACATGCTTGGAAAATTTTAAGGAGATAAATATGTTGACCCTTATCTGAACATCATACATGTATACATGTATTGAAAGAACACAGTATCTCATCATATTTAAAGTTCTTATGTATCAATTTTTAAAAACTTGAAGACATTTTCTTCAGTAAAAGAAGTATGGTTGATTCTGTTCATACAAAATGTCATAGAAAGATGAGACCAGAGCAGATCCCTGGTTGCCTAACACTAGAGGTGGGACCCAGAGTAACTGTAATTGGGTACCAAGTTTCTTTCTAGAATGATGGAAATATTCTACAGTTAGATCCTGGGGATGATTGTACAACCATGTAAATATTAAGGTATGCTAAAATTTCACTTAACTGTATGCTTAAAATGAGTGCATTTTGTGGTAAATAAATTATATCTCAATAAAACTCTTTTTTAAAAAGCTTAACAGATGTCATCTTTTTCCTTTAACATTTTAATTGCCTCCCCATGTTATTCAATGTGAGGCAACACATGACTATGCTGTTCATCTCCTTCTAGTTTGCATAACTGTCAGGTGGAAAGGACAAGCTTAATTACCTGCAAATTACTCTCATTATCATCCCTACCAATTTAAACAGCCACAGTGCCGTGGTTATGAGTAATGTCACTAAAAATGTGCGAGGTTGCAGTTTCATCAACAACAGGAAATAGTGACATTAGTGACCTTTCTATCTTTGTCTGTAACACAGACACACAGAAGTTCAAGCCCTGCCTCTCTGCATTGGGTTACATATATACATACCAAAAGACAAATACTGTACGATTTCACTTATATGTGGGACCTAGAAAGGTCAAATTCATAGAAATAGACAGTAGAGTGCTAGCTGCCAGAAGTGAGTGGGTGGGGTATGGGGAGGGTTGGTCAAAAGTTCAGATTCTCACATGTAAGATGAGTAAGTACTGAGGATTTAAATCAAATGCATAGATGGTAACTATAGTTAATAATGCTTCATTTTATATTTGAAATATGCTTTTAAAAAGTATATCTTAAAAGCTCTCACAACAAAAAAGAAAAAATTCTTTTTTAAAAAACTCCTATCAGCAGCCAGACATGGCTGTGTAGTTCTGTGATTTCAGAAATCAGGAAGTTGAGGCAGGAATGCTGTGAATTTGAGGCCAACCTGGGCTACATAAGGGAGTTCAAGGCCAGCTTGCACTACATAGCAAGACCTTGTCTCAAAAAAACAAAAAAACAAAATTCCCAATCTATCAGGAGTTATCCTGATTCATTTTAAAAAACAAAAGTGTCCCACTAACAGGGAAAAAATGGAAAAGTAGATTAACATGGCCAAATTGCATCAAATCCATAAAAGTGAAAAAGATTAACTTGGAGACATACTCCCTACTCCTCTTTGAAAGAGTTAACTTGGTTGTGAACATAGCACTCGATCCAGTTCAACAGCTTTTGTCATTTATATTTCCCCAAAGACTCAAGCGAGTGTGACATAATTTTTCAAATGGAATCACGACTATTGTATCATTGCTTCGTGAGCTTTCTAAGCATTTGGGTTTTTTAAAATGGATTGTGTTGAAAGCTTTTTACCCAAAGAGGCCCAGGATCAATTTAATGCCTTTTTATCCTTTTCTGTAGAACAAGTTATCATAGTGATGTAGGATCTATAATGATAGCAGGGAAATAAATGTAACTCCCACCCTGCTAGATGTCTGATACATGGATTTTTTGCTCCCCCAAGTCAAAGAATTAATTCTAAGGAAAAATAGAGGTTAAAGAGTAGAAAAATTTATTGGGGCAAAGGAATGGGAAATAGGAATAGCTACTGAGAGGCAAAAAGGGCCCCAAATGGGTTGCCAAGGAGCCCACTTCTTTAAGGGAGCTTTATAGAGCAAAATCACAAGGCGGGTGTGATACGACACATGCCAAAATTATGATCAACCAATAAGATTACAAGTATTGTCGCTTAAGTAGTATTGATCCCATGAGAAACAAGTCACATAGCAAATGTATATAGATGACATCATTAACCTTGATCAGTATCTTATAGTTTAGTCTTGTCTTTGTCTTCGTCTTAGAAGGTAGGGGAGGATGTCTACCCCCCACCTCTGATGAGATAATGGTTTATTTATACAGGAAATCTCAACAGGGGGATACCAATAATCTCAAGCTTCCATATAGGCCTTAGGGAAGTGTATAAATCTGGCCATTGTGCCTTTAATCTTCTTCAGATGCACCTCCAGCCACAGTTCTGATGTGTTTTCATCTTCTGCACTGACTCCCTTGAGGGCCCCGCCTTGTCTGAATGCCTATAATATTTCTACCTAACTTAGCTGTCTATAATAATGGAATGGAGGGTTTTTTAATACTTTGAAAAATGAAAAAGTTGTTTGATGAAACACAATGTAGATTAGCATGTTTTCCACTGACCTGTGAATTTTTGCCATGAGGCCAGAACTGTCAGACCAAGGCAGGAAAGTCATTGAGAATGCATTAGCACTGAAACACTCACAGTCTAATTTTCTATTACTGTTGGTGCAGTAGAAAAATACAGCAGAGCAGCAAGCACACAAAATGAGTTATTTCCTATTTTGTTTATCACTTTCTGTTCAATCTGGCAGGACTCACTGGCAGAAAAGAAAGCATCATGGGGAATTTTCCACTTACTAGAAGAAGAGTAATTGGACTAATTGAGTATCATCTTCCAGGTACCTGGACTACTCATTTGCATTTTCAGGTGCTTCCCCTTGCTTGGAATATCTCCCTCTTCCATTTGTTCCTAAGGAAAGTCTATACCTTGAAGGTTGAAAAAAAAATAAAGACAACCATAGGAGAAATGGGGAAATCTGAACAAAACCTGTAGCTTACCAAATAGTGCTGTTATCTGTGTTAATTACCCAGTTTTGATAATCTTGCCAAGAATATGTAATATGGAAGAAATTATGAGAGGCAACTGAGTGAAACATATATGAGAATACTCTTTTTATCTCTGCAAGTTCAAGGGGAAAATAATAATCCCCATTTGTTTATAGCTGAGATAGACCACTGATTAAAAAGCAGATTAAAATAGAAAAGAACTCAGAAGTTCATTAGCATGTATATTTCATATATACCAAGGAAGCAGCCAGAAAATGAGTAATTCTCAAAGCAGTGCCTTCAAATTCCATCTAATAGAGCATCTTCAACAAACAACAGTATATTTTATTTTTCTTTTGGCTTTAGCTCAACAAGTCTCCATATTTGGTGGTGGCATGATCTGGTCTTCCATACAATTCCTCTATAAATTCAAATATATTTTAAACTAAAACAACCCCAAGAAAAAAATACAATAGTCACTAAACTCAATAAGAAAAATTCTATTCCCTGTGTTAGACTTGTTATCATATATTATTTTCCCTATGGTGTCTCCTTTTATACCATAATGAAAAGGAAAATTTTATATTTTATTTACTGTCATGGTGTATTTCTATACTGAACAAAGCAGCCTAACTTTTACCACCAATGCATGTGTTTAATTTCACCTATTAGGAGACAGAATGGCTTAGAACCAGTAAAACATGGCTTAAATCCTAGCTCTTCCACCTTTGATGGAATGACTAACTTTCCATGAGCTTTTGTGTGATTTTCCATGATTTTATATTTGTTAAACATTCACTCTGTATTCAGTAGTCTACTCTAAATTATTATGGCCCTCCTTCAGTATTTTCACTTCTCAGAAGTATACATTTATTGTCCATCTAGTACAACGCATTGACTTCTCTTGTTGATGTACCCCAAATAGGAAAAGAAAGCATTTGTTTTGTTTTGTTTCATTGTGTTTTTCTCCTAGGGTTATTGAGTACATCTGTCATGTTTTGAAGTCTGTCATACAACTTGAAAGAGATGCTGCTCAAATCCACAATGTTTCCACAAGTGTGTTATTATCTTCATTCCAAAATTATAAAACCAACATTGCTTACCCCAGTCCTATGCTCTGTTTGCCTATATGCTTTGGGTCTTTCAAAAAATATACAGTGCTAGTATAAAGCAGGATGATACTTGCATTAGTTTTGTGTGAATTTGTGGAAATGTTCACTAGCATAAGCTTAGTTGTTCTCTTATTTATTCTTTCTTTCTGAAAGGGTGATTGAGCAGGTGGTACTTGGCAACCCTTAAGCTACAAACTGATAATGTAAGCCACAGTGAAACTACAGCTCCTACCCTAAAGGAGCTCACAGCCTCTGGGAAGACAGACTCGTAAACAGCTCATTAGAATGCACTGTGGAATGTGCAATAATAGAGATGTTCCAGAACATTATGAGATCATAAAAGAGCATTTCAATCTGGGGCAAAGAGGAGTTTCAGATCAGGCGAGGCTTCCTCGGAGAGATGAGGACTGATCTGACTCTAAAGCAGGGTTCTGTATGGAAGTCACTCTGGGAACTTTAAAACACAGCAAGTCCTGGAAGCCACTTGCTTCCATTCCATTCCATTGTCATTTGGCCTGGGGAGTTGTCTAGGACTTTTAAAAACTGTAATATTCTAAAGAATGAGTAGGAACTAGTCAAACTGAGAACACACAAAATGGGCAAGGGCATAAAATGAAGATATGTTCAGCCAAGAACAGTGTGAGTAAAGGCACCGAGGCAAGAAAGCATGGCGCATGGTGGACAGGCTGCATGATGATGCATTTTGATAGGGCACACATGGATAGGGTGCTGTGAGCATGCACAGTACAGCCATGGTGGGCAAGGGGACAGGGGAGGGTGGAAGGAAGACTACTGTGCTGCCTCAGGACAGCGGATTGGAGACAAGAAAAGGCATGCTCAGACCTTCACCTTAAACAGCACATTCTGCTAGCTGAATGGAGATGAGAAAATGTATCAGGAAATCAGATGATGCTGATAGAATAAAAATAAAATCTTAAAATGGCACTGGGAAAACATTCCTAAAACTACCATCAAGTCTTATTAGAGAGTCTCAAGGAGCATTTGCATGTGGTGAATGAGGTAGAGAAATCTGGTGAACAGGTGGACAGGATTAATACCTACTGAGACACAGAAGATAGTAATAACAGTAGGTTTAGGAGGAAATATGATCTTCTTAGCTTGGACACAGCACATTTGGGGTGCCTGTGGAGTGTTCAGGTGGATCCATGGCATTGGCCACCTGGTCCAGGTTTAAAGATGGGTAAGAATACGGGACAGGAGCCATTCAAGGTTGCTTCTAGCACAAAAAGCAAGCAACACAAAGATAAGGACACAATGGCTGAAGTAGTCTCTCACTGCTTCATTCTTATCTTAAGTGCATATGTGGCAAATGGAATATTTTAGCAATATATATGGACAATCTGTCCACTGGGACAAAAGAATTATGAACTTGTGGGTTTGCTGACTTTTGGATTCTTGGCAGTGCCTGTACCCAGTAACCCATGGCAACATGTGAAGGCACAATTCTGCTATTATCAGACCACATCACATTGTTCTAATGTCTGTATTCTGAGTTTTTGAAATTCTGGGTTAGCACTGGAAAACTACTTTACCTCCTCAAGTCAGTTTGGTTATATACTGCACTTAGTGTTTATTTTATTCCAATGGACAATGATTTTTAGTGGAAAGCAATTAAGGACAAACACTCCCTACAATAAACAGCAGGTTATGAGTAAAACAAGTCTTCGACCAAATTATGCCAGACAACCATTTATTAGTGTCCTGGCTATCAATTCTCATAACAAAGGTTCACTCTATTCTCAGTGGATTAAAAAGTAATTTTATTGTGATTGCCTATGGCTCTGAGGTGGGAATGATCTCAGATGAGTTTTTTCTTGGGGTATCTCTGAAGTCATATCTGTGGGGCTCTGAGAACAGATTGGACTAAACATCCAAGATGGCTACTCACATGGCTGGAATTTGATGCTAGTTTTGTCTGTGGGCTCAGCTAAGACTAAGACACCTATGACCCTCTTTTCCTCGTGACCTGGGCCTTCACAGTATGGCAGCTAGTAGAAGCTGTCAAACCAGGTGAGAGCTATGTGCAGAACTGGCATAGAATATCTTCTACCACATTGTATCACCATCCTATCCATAGGAACTACCATATGTTGATGGGAAAATGACAGGGTGAAACTGTGGAAGGTCATTTAGTGTATCTGTGGCAAATACAATCTGGGCTGGATGACTGTAGAAAGTCTTCCATAATTTGCAAAGAGGGCATAACACTGTCATGCAACCTGTTAAGAATTATGAAGTCTTAGTCCTTTGTTCTTTCTAGTGCTCCAAAAATGCTTTCCATTAAAAAAACAAACAACAACAACAACAAAAAATGCTTTATCTGAGACAAGGGTAAAACTATTCCAGAGATAGAATTTGGTTGATCTTTTTTTTAACCATGTGGTATTGAAAAATCCAGACTAAGAGCCCCTGGGGAACTTTAGGGGTCAGTCCTAGGATGTTATCCTAAAGGTTACAGCTTACAGGGCTCATTAAACTCTCACAGTCTGTCACGGTTTTTATGGTTTATAAGTAGATGTTCCCCCAGAGCCTTGTGCACTTACAGGTAAGGTTTTGGGGAGGTGATTGGATTTTGAGGGCTTAGAATTGACTTGCTCTTAGGAGCTGGATCTAGTCAAAAGAGTCAGGAGGTCATGGGGGTCATGGTCTCAAAGGATTTTTCCCCCTCCCTGGCCATTTTCTTCCTCTCTCTTCACTTCCTGAATATGAAGCCCCTCTGCCATGCTGCCCTGACTTGAAGCCAGCAACTACGAACTGAAATTCACCCAGGAAACTGTGAGCTAAAATGAAGCTCTCCTTTCTTAAATGGTAGGTGTTGGGTATTCCATTCCAAGAATGGAGAAAGTGACTAAGAAATACTCTATCTGTGAAAGAATGGTGAATGTCTGTAAAATATTCAGCACATACACACTTTTGCACTATTCATGAGATGCTATTTTAAAGTAACATGCAGATAACACAACAGAGGCCCAGGAGTTTGCCACACAATCTCCTTAGAAGTTTCAATAATAAATTTGTTTCTCACCCAGCACCAATACCCAGTAGACCATTGAGTATGAAAGCCTGAGCTTTTGCAGAGAGCAAAGGATTAGAACTTTTGATTTGGTAAACATCTGGATAGACATGTTGGTACTATTTTTGCCTATTAAAAACATGAGGGTGGTTGAAATAACTCAGGAAAGGTTAGGACAATGAGAAAAGCAATGATTCTTGGTCAATTTATTGAAATCACTCATGAAGCTGGCTTTGCAATAATCTACATATCCTTTAAATTTTTTAATCATAAAAGTTACGTGGGTAGTCTATACTGGTCTCAAGATTTCAATGAAAAAAGAGAAGAATATCAAGTCATTGCAAAGAATTTTGAAGGCTCCAGTTAGACCTAAGCTTCACGGTGCTAAAATAGCCAGGGTCTAGAAGCAGCAGACAATCAGAAGTATACCAGTCCCTTTCAAGACCATTTGGAATATAAGACAGAGAGCAACTTTCAGTGCAGAGTGAAGAATCTTCTGTCAATAACCAAATCTCAGTGGACACAACGAGGAAATAAAACTCTTAAGAGCTAGTTGCATTTTTTTACAGATGTGCAGACCTAATCTCAGGAGAGGGATGGCTGAAATATGGTTAATTTTGTTCATTTAATGTACATGATGTTTGTTTTCTATGTTAATATCAGCGTAATAATAGTAAAGCCATTTCCCAAAACCTTGAGGCCTGGGACTAGGAGACTATAATAGGTTTTAATTCATCCATCTGATAAAGCACTCTTATACAAAAGACAGGTTAATTTTTCTTAATAAAGAGGGACTTCATTTTAATTACAGGACTGTATTTAAATTGGTAGGTTCTTAATTGCAGAGGAGATTTAGGAGATAAGTGTTCTATTTGTTCTTGAGGATATGCTTGTCCTAGCCTCATCTGTTGTTTTCTTTTTAGTAAATGTACAATATAATAAAACTGTAGCTTCCAGGGAATGCTGTTAAGCTAATTATGAAAACAGTATGTGTAACACTAGAGAATTGTCTCCCTGTGTGTGCCTCATTTAAATTACAAAATTGACACCCTTCTGAATACCTCTGCTTGGTCCAGACCACCAGTACCTTTATGAGAGAGATTAGATTAGCATCAGGCATGATTTTTCCATCGCTGTGAAGCTGAAACAAGGTGACTAGTATCCAGGTAACTCGTTCAAGGACAATAATGACAGAAACTGCAGCAGCACTCCAAATCTCTCTTTTTTTTTTTTAATTTTATTTAAAGAGAAAAAACAAAAAACAATAAAGGCTAGCAACACTACAGAATTCCAAGGAAAAAAGGAAAAGAGCAATAACAAAAAATCCTAAGAAATTATTACTTGACAAATTACATACTGACTTCTTGGAAATAGTTGTTCAAATTACAAAGTTAAAACATGTAAAGTAGACATTCAAACAGTGAGACTGTTAACAGCTCTGCTCCATGATCTGACAAAAACAGCAATATGGTCATCAATCTTACACACTCAAATATACATGCAATTATATCAAAAGGGTAAAATTAAACACAACAAAACAGAACAAAGCGGATCACAAGACAGCAACGTAAGAGACATAAATTTCAAAACTAGACAATTGGAGATATTCACTCTCTATCATATTGACTCTTGTTTTCTTCCAAATAGTTGTCCATATTGTCACATACAGGGAATTCACATGAAACAACATATTATGGAATTGATCTGAGCAGGACAAGGAGGGCATTTCAGGTCTTCAAGACCAGACATTAGGGAAGCCAACAATGGCTGTCATAGTATCTCTCATTCTCCTCAAAACAGCTGTCCATACCTTCATATGTGTTGAACTTAAACAAGACAAAGCAAGCTAAAATCACTTTAAACAAAAAGTGATAGTTTTGCTGGATTTCACATCATGACATTATGGAATCAGCACTGGGTATTGTAGTGTCTCTTTTTCTTAAAAGTAGTTGTTCATTTCAACATGTGTTATATAGTTGGTTCTCGTAAACTGTTTATAAGCTCTACACCTGCATGAGTCTCTACTTGTATATCTATCATTTCTGTATTAGCAGGAAAAACAAAACAAAGCAAGATAAAACAAAACAATTCCTAGAAAAGCATGAGGCAGAAAAGTCACATAAAAC
>PVJX010031612.1:0-21007 GCA_004027295.1 Dolichotis patagonum
TCTTTAGTTTCCTGATAATCTCTTTGAATCTGCTTCATGAATTCTAGGTTTTTCCTGAATTCTTCATTAAATTTTTCTCTCCATTTGTGTTCCTCCATTCTTCTGTCTGTGTCTTCTTGAGAGGTTCCCAGCCCTTCTTTTATTAATCTACTTATCTCTTGTTTAATTTGAATTAATATTTCAGTTTTGGTCCCACTTATGAGGTCCTGAAGATATCTCTTTATGTCCGCTAACGCAGTGTTTGATGTTGTATTTTTGCTGCCCTCAATCTCTTTTGTATTTACCTCTTCTGGATCAATGTTCTCAGGGTTGGGGGCTGGGAGTTGTTTGTTATCTCTCCCTTTTGTCATGTTTTTGGTTCCTTCCATAAAAGTGTACAGTGTAATTCCCAGACCCTTTTCTTGTTGTTTAAGGCTCCTCTAGAGGGTGCAGGCTAGGAGCTTTAGCCCTCTTCAATAGGTTATCAGAGATTAGAGTTCACCCATGGGCAGTGTGCGCTAGCTCCTCCCTTTTGGGCCAGTCAACCTTTGCAGGCCTTCACTGCATCAGTGTGCACTGATCTCAGGGAAGTAACTGGGTCCCCGCCTGGGGCGCGGCCTAGTCCAAGCAGATTCCACCAATCCACTTGGCAAGGGGAGCAACCAGCTGAAGCCACTTCCTTATGGAGTTAGGGCTGTCCTGCCCAAATCCAACATGTCGTCTAGTTGGTTTCCCCTTTCCCGTGGGATGGTCTTATTCCCATCACTGACTGCATCCCTGAGAACTGCTGGGCTCCCCAACCTCCGACTTCAGTGTGTCTGCAGTGGGAATTCACGGTGCCTCCGGGTGGGTCATGTGCATAGCCGGTCCCAGAGAGCTGCACGCAGGGCTGTTCAGCTTCACGCTCTGGCAGCTCAAGCCAGTCGCTTCAGTGCAGATCGCTTGTTCAGGTCAGGCAGGAATTCAGGTGGCTCAAGGAGGGTGCTGTGCTTGCTGATCTTATCTTCACTAATAGTAGCCCCAGGACCTCATATTTGAGTGGTTTTTTGCACTTTAGTTTCTTCGTGGGTTGTGAGAGTCCATCTCTCTCTGTTTAGGTCTCTCCAGGGTGTTTTATTCTGGCATTTGAGCTGTCTCTCTCAGAGAGGGTCTCTCTCCTGCTACCTACCAGTCCGCCATCTTGTCTTCCTCCTCAGCAAGAAAAATTTAATAAGGTAATTGACAGATTACAAATACTGGTGCTCTGTAACATGGGTGGGAAATATCCTGCCGTGTCTCATAGGGTCTTTCTACTGCTTATCTGACCTTAGCAAAGCCCCATATTTCAACAGGGTAATGTGGTCACCAGTGGTATCATTTCCTCAGTGTGAATGCTCATAATCCCTACTTATTAAAATGGTCAATAGCAACAGCAAACAAGCAACTTCAAGCACCCTGTGAAAAGAAGATGCGATTTCACTCAGGACTGCCCAAACAAAACAGTTTGTTAAAAAAAAATAAACAACTTTCTTAGGCCTGAAGAGAAACGGCAAGCATTTCTAGTTCAGACATCCTCTAAACCTTCTTTTTTCAATAGGTCATTGATACTTGGTCTTGCTGAACTTTTTCTTTACACAGCCAATTGCATGTGCTTTGTAGTTGCCTTTTCTGTCCTGTGCTTCATCTGGGTGGCTGTGTGTAGTCCATGTAGTGTCCATTCCCACCTCTGTATTTCACATATATTAGTCTGTTTTTTGCATTGTAACCAGATAGTGAGATGGACTATCTTTATAAAGAAAATATGTTTATTTAGCTTGCAGTTTTAAAAGTTGAAAGCCTGATCAATATGGTGCTAATTCTGGCTAGAAACTGTGGTGGATAGCAGGACTAAGAACACATGCTGGAGGAGAGATTACATTATGGAACAGAAAGTGAGAGAACCGCAGTTCCTCCTGAGGATGCCCCAACTGAAACAACAACTGTTCTCTACTCCCCACCTCTTAACAGTTCCATACTATTTTTACCACACTGAGGAAAAAGGCTTCAGTTTAAACCTTGGCAACACCTGATTTTTCTAATCTCTCATATACTGATATCTTTTCATTTTATGTAATTCAGAGTCCCAGGCATCAACCAGGAGCAGACTAAGAGTAGACATCTCAACTTTCCTCACTCTTTGAGTTGGAAGTAAACGACCTCTGTTATTCGTCATTTGAACACACACACGTGCACAGTAAGAATTTTTAAGAAGGGGGTAACTGAAGTGATTAAACATTTTCTAAATTTGTAAATAATTTTTTGGCCAAGTGGGAAGAGTAGGTTGAAAGGGACAACTTTGGGAGTACAGATTTGGGAGGAGTTTTTCAGGAGCACATCTTCATCTGTACAGAAATGGAAAAATACAACATTCTCCAGCATCTGGCTTCTTTCAAAACTCCAAACGAAGGACCAGAGTTGACAGCAGCCTGTTACAGTTGCTTAGATTTCTATGTTGAGTTTTAATACTTTTAAAAACACTTTCACAATTAGGCCATGTGATTAACATAGTTAATTTTTTGAATTTGAAAATTCAGGGGTTTGTAATAGTACTGTAGACACAGGAAAGCTCTGACGTTCAGAGTAGTTTAGCATTTCTGCTGATGTTAATTATGATGGTTAATGATGGTTACAGAGATGGAACCAAAGTCTCCTGATTTTCAGTTCTGAGTACATTTTATCTCAGCAGGCTCCTCACTAGATAGTGTGACTTCAGAGGTTCAGGACATGCGTGGTTCTAGGCAGGGACATAGCAGGCATGCTTCACTACTCATGACTAAAAAATTATGTCTTTCTGTGGCTGGATTCTGTACTTCTAAAAGGACTGGCTTAGGTGTTTTACTGGGATTAATAATGTCCCCAAATTCATGGCTTTCCTAGAACAACACAATGTAATTTTGTTTAGAAATAGTGTCTTTGCAGATACAATTAGTTAACAAGAGAATGGGCCAGTTCTACAGTGGAATTACAAACCTATGAATTTTCAAATTCAACAAATAACTATGAGAATCTTGCTACCTAACTATGAAAGTGGGTTTAATACACCAAAACTCCATGTACAAATGTAAGCCTCTGTTACAGGCTACTGCCAACTCTAGCCCTTGCTCTGGAGTTTTGTAAGTAGAAGAATTACTCCTTTTAACTGGAGAGCAGTGACCCTAAATCTAGTATCATTGGTGTGTTTATAAGTAGAAAAGAGACACACACACAGATGGAAACCAAGAAGCATCTCATGTGACAATAGAGGCAGAGATTGGAGAGATGTATTTACAATAAGAAATGCCAGGGATTTCACTGAAAACAAGGAAAGGTACATAGAACAGACTCTTCCTCAGAGCCCTCCTTAAGTAACCAATCACAAAGACACCTTGATTTCAAACTGGTGTCTGGAACAGGGAGAAAGTAAACACATATGTTGTTTTAATGCATCTAGTTTGTAGTCATTTGTTAGAGTAGTTCAAGAAAACAGATACAGCCTGTCTCTGGAGCAGCACTGTGCAAGAGAAATATAATGTGACCCACATATGTAGGTTCCACATATCTGGATTTAACCCACATTTGTGTTTTTGATGATTTTAGTTGGTGCCTTTAAAAAAGAATAGATCTTAAAAAATTAATTAAGTTTATTGGTACCTTTTAGTTACACATAAAGATCATATTCATCAGGGTATTGGTAGCTATATATAACATATCTTGATTTTTGTTTTTTCCTATCCCACTTCCTTTAACCACTCTTTCCTTATTTACAAAGCATTATTTCTACTTCCTACTTATTTTGTGTCTTTTTCCTTTTCCTTTCCTTCTTCTCCTCTAATTCTCCTTCCCATTTAGAGTTTTTCTTCCTATTCCACAATGCCTATTATATAATTTTGTCCTTGTTAACACTTTTGGTTTCTCACCCCAGAGAAACAATATGGTATTTACACATGTGTGACTGATAGATTTCACTTAAGAGTATGGTCTCAAGGTGCATCCATTTACTTAGAAATATCTCGAGTTTATACTTCTTTATGGTGAAGTGCTTCTCCATTGCATAAAAAGATGACATCTTCTATATCCATTCACTGGTTGATGGGCATTTGGGCTTTTTCCTAGATTTAACTGTTACAAACTGCTGTTATAAACATGGGCATGTATGTATTGCTGTGGTATGATGTTTTCACTTCTTTCGGAAGATATCAAGAAAGGGAAGAGCTGGGTTGAGTAGAATCTCTAGGTCTCAGTTTTTGAGGAAACTCCACACTGATTTCTAAAGTGGTTGCACCTGTCTACACTCCTACCAACAATGAAGAGTTCTTTTTTCTCCATGACCCTGCCAGCATTTGCTATTGAGTAATTTCTCAATACTAGCCATTCTTTCTGGTGTGAGATGGAATGTTAACATTGTTTTAATTTGCATCTCTCAAATGACCAGTGATGCTGAATATATTTATTTTCTGTTTCAAGTTCTTCACTGGAGAAGTGTGTATTCATTTTAGATTTTCATGTTTTTTTCAGTTAGGTCTTTAAATTTGGTGATTCTGATGTTTTGAGTCTTTATACTTTCTAGGTGTTAGTCTTTTGTCTGAGGAACAGCTTGCAAAAATTTTTCTCACTCCATGTGTTCTCTCTTCATTCTGTTGGTGGTTTCTCTTGCTGTGCAAAAGCCTTTTAATAAGATGAGATCTCAGTTGTTGATTCTTTATAATATTTTTCATGTGATTGGGGTTTTGTTTATGAAGTCTTTTCCTATATCTGTGTCTTCAAGAGCTCTTTTCCAGCATATTTAGTGTTTCTATTTTAATACTTAGAAGGTTGATCCATTTTGATTTTAGTTTAGTGCATGGATAGATATGAGTCTGGTCTTTGGTATCTGGAAAGCCAGATTTTCCAGCACCTTTTATTAAATAGGCTATTTTTCTTTTAGTGAGGGTGTTTGGCTCTTTTGTCAAGCATATGTGAGTGTGTATCGATTTGTTTCTGCATCTCTGTTCCATTGATCCTCAGGTCTGTTTTCTTGCCAATACCATGCTGTTTTTGTTTGTTCATTTAATCACAGTATTTCTGTAGCATAATTTCAAGTTAGGGATTGTGATGCTGCCTTTATTTCCCTTTTTCCCCCAGGATTGTTTTGGCTATTCTGGGACCTTTCTGATTCAAAATGAATGTTAGGATTGTTTCTTCTAGTTCTTTGAAGTATGCTACTATTACTTTGATTGGAATTGCATTAAATCTGTATAACAATTTTGAGAGTGTGGCCATTTTCTCTACATTTTCTTTTCCTACCCAAGTGTAAGGGATATGTTTCTATTTTATGATGTCTTCTTTTATCTCTTTTTAAATAGTACTATAGTTTACAATGTAAAACTTCTTTCTTTTCATTCCTATGGATTTTATTTTTTTGGATTCTATTGTGAAAATGTGGTTTCCCTAATTTCTTTTTCAGTAAGATTGTTATTTATGTGCAGGGATGGTATTGATTTTTGAGTGCTGACTTTGTATATAGCTATGTGACTGAATTTGGTTGGCAAGCATATGCAAAGGAATTGAAATTATTTTATTTGTATTATCAGATCAAAGTTCAATGAAATTGGAAATCAACGACAAAAGAAACCCACAAGAATTTCATAAGTGCATGGGAATTAAATAACACCTGCTTGAACAACCAATAGATCACAGATGAAATTAAATGAGACATTTTCTACATTTAAACATTAATGTCAATAAAACAAACTGGAATATATAGCACAAAATAAAAGCAGTCCTATGTAGGAAACTTAAATCATTTAATATCCATATCAGGAAAACAGAGCAAGCTCAAATAAACAATCTAATGTTCAACTTCAAGCTTCTAGAAAACAAAGAACAGGTCATGCCCAAAGCTTATTGGAAAATTATAAAGATGAGAGCAGAAATCAATGCAGTGGAGGCACTGTGTACCTTTCATTCCTTTTGTGAGGTCTGGTGAGGCAGTATGAATCAACGAAGTGAAGTAAAGTGTTGGTTCTTTTAAAGATTAAATAAAATTGACAAACCCTTAGCAAACCTCATAAAAAAGGAAAGAAAAGTCTCATATCCATGCAATTAAGAACGAAAGGGTGAAACTACAACAGAGCCTGCAGAAATCCAGGAGATCATCAATATCTACTTTGTGTACCTGTTCTCAAATAAGATGGAAAAAACAGAAGAAATGGACAGATTCCTGGATATATGTAAATTGTCAACTCTGAACCAAGAAGACATAAAAATTCTAAATAAACCATTATCAGTCAATGAAAACAAAGATGGAATTAAAACCTACCAACCAAGAAAAACCCAAGCCATGATGGATTCACTGCTGAATTCTTTAAGAAATTAAAAGGAATTCTAATGCCACAACTACTGAAACTCTTTAAAGAAATTGAAAATTAAGCAATGATTCCAAAGTCATTCCTGGAAGCAAGCATTACCCAGATACCAAAACCAGAGATGGAAACAACCAAGAAAGAGAACTGCAGACCAGTATTCCTGATGGACATAGATGAAATAATCCTCAATAACATACTGGCAAACAGAATGCAGCAAATCATCAAGATGATTGCACACCATGACCAAGTCAGATTCATTCCAGGGATGCAGGGATGGCTCAACATAAAAATAAATGTAATATACCATTTTAACAGTGCCATGGACAAAATCACATCATCATGTCAGTAAACACAGAAGAAACATTTGGTAATGTCCAGCATCCATTCATGGTAAAAAAAATACTCTATAGAAAAGTGGAATAGATGATCTTTATTTCACTTTGATAAAATCCATCTATGGCAAACCACAGCCAACATCACACTAATAGTCAAAAATTGAAAGCTTTGTCTTTAAAATCAAGAACAGTATAAGAATGTCCACTATAACCATGTATTTAATATAGATCTTGAAACATTAGACAGAGCACTTAGATAAGAGAAAGTAGAAAAGAAATAAGGATAAGAGAGGAAGAATTTAAATTGTCAGTATTTTTGGATGACATGACATTCTACATAGAAGACTCAAAAACTCCACCTAAAGAATAGATTATTTTCAATGATATATTTAATTATACATACTATTTAAAATGCTATTATATATATAACATTTAATCAATGTAAAATTAATTATACTAAATTTTATAACCCAAGTATTTTAATATGATCTGTACTTTATATGTACAGCATATGTCAAACCTACACTAGCCATTTCAATCCTCCTTCATATCATGTGACTAGAAGGTTCAACTGTGGATCATGAAGATTTGGACTTTACTCTCTCTGTATCATACTGTGTGCCTTTCATTCCTTTTGTGAGGTCTGGAGAGGCAGTATGAAGGAAGGCATTCCCTTCTGTGGCTACACCTCCTGCTCCTTTCTCACTTCCTATTGGTTTGTTCTATACATAGAGCTACTTAAACAATGCATACTAATATCAGGAAAACTGAATTAGCTCAAATAAACAATCTAATATTCAACCTCAAGCTTCTAGGAGAAAGAAGAACAGATAAACCTCAAAGCCAGAGAACATCCTACCAGAACATCTAGAGTATAGAGAATGTAGAAGAATTCCTTTGCAGACCTGTTGCTTCATCATCATGGTTAAACAACCTGCCCTAGTACATTGTTTTTTGAGTTGACTAAATCTTGTGTTAGCTTTCTTCTAAGATGCAAGGCACTGTCAGTTTGCTGGCTCTTATTTAGCCCCCAGTGTCCATTCATATGAAACATGTATTTAAGAACACATCCTTCCTTCACTGCCTTACATTGCTGTTGGGAATGAGTCTGGATTTGACATTGACATATTCTCATGCTTATTCCTAAGAGATGTCCAAGACCAAATGTTACAGAGACAAACCATATGGGAGCCCCAGCACTCTGGGCTATTAATAGAAATTTTTGAACAACTGTGATTGATGGTATGGCTCTTACAAGTCCAAGATCAATGAAAATGCATCTTGATCTTTTGAACTCACTCATTTTATCTTAGATCTTTTCCCTGTGAAATTAGATGCATTTCTGTAATGCCTGAAGGCATCTGGGGCTCCTCCAATGGATTTGCCATCTATGCTCATGCTAGCCAGGCTTTTGGTGGAATGGAAGGTGAGAGGTTTGGAAACCAGAATTCTCATCATGAGGCCAAATGTGAAACAAACTCTTTCAATGTGGGAATTATCCATTTTGCCCAGAGAAAGATTGTAGGACAAATGAAAAATACCACTCACCTTAATACAAATTATGGGATGATAATATGAAGATAAACATTTGTGTTCTTGAGTTTGCTTTTGTGTGGTCATAAAAGAAATATTCTTTTTCTTTCTTTCTTTCTTTCTTTCTTTCTTTCTTTCTTTCATATTTTTATTTTCAAGAGAATAAAACCAAATGAGAAAAAACAAAATGGGGTCAGTCAAAACAAAAAGATGGACATAATACATGACTTAAACTCAAAGTGCAAGGTGATTTACAATGGTTACCATGATGTCTCTTATTATCTTCAATACAATTACCCATATTATCAGGCACAATAAAATTGAACATAGCAGTACAGAACAGAATCAATAAAAACAAAACATTAGAGGCATTATAGGACTTCAAAAGAAGATAATAGTCAAACCAGAATGGGTATCATAGTGAATCTTACTGTCTTCAGAGTAGTTGCCTATACTCTCAGGCTTGATACTATCAAACATAACAGATTTGAATGAAATCAGTCAAGACAAGACAGAAATCAAACAAAATAGATTCAAATAAATCAGTCAAAACAAGACAGTGAAAGCAGTACAGGGCTTCAAATTAAGTTAATAGGAAATCAAAGATGGTTACCACAATAAATATCCTGCTATCTTTGGGATAGCTGTCCATGCCATCAAGTCTAGTACAATTAGAAAAACTGGAAGAGAATACAACCAAACTAAACAGAGCAATGAAAGCAATATGGGTTTCAAATCATGATACAAGATTAACAATGTCCTCTGCCATCCCTTTTTAGACAGGTCCTCCCCTTTCACTTTCACAGGGTACACTGCACATTTTGTATTTCACTAACTTCTTTAGCTTTTAGATTAGGGATATAACCTGCTGTTTACCTAAGTGGTTCTGAACCGTTTTACCCCTGAGCTTGATCTCAAGTTGTATCCATTTATCTACAAGATCCTCCAGGTTTTCTTTCCTTATACCTGAGTAGTTCTCCATTGCATAAAAATGTTATGTCTTTCCAACCAATCTGCAGCTGAAGGGTGAGCTATCCCTACTTTTTCTGGTTCCCTGTCACATAGAGCATTATTTTCTCATCTTTGACTTTTCAGTCCATAAGCCCTCTTCAGATTAATTGTATTTTTTATATACAGCATCTTGATGGACCCTATCTCCTGATCTACTCTGCCTGTGTTTCTTTTTATTAGTGTATCAAGGCCATCCATGTTAGCAATTATGGCCAACCTTCTCTGCTTCATCTCTGCCAGGCTATTTTTCTGTCATCATTTGTTTACTTTTCTCCTTCATTCCATTGTCTGCCCCATTCAGTGAGGCCACTCTAATGCTGTTCCTGAGGCTATGGTCTTTTTTCTCTCTCTTTAGAATGTCCTTCAATATTTTGTGTAGGCTTGAAATGGTGGTCATGAACTCCCCCAGTTCCTCTTTGTCATGGAAGCATCTTGTTTCTCCATTAATTTTGAGAGATAGTTTTGCAGGGTACATCAATCTGGGTTGGGGGTTATTTTCTTTCAGGGCTTGGAATACTTCACTCCAAGCTCTTCTTGATTTGATGGTTTGTGTCAAGAAGTCTGTCATGATTCTGATGTGGTGTCGTTTTAGGTGATCTGTTTCTTTTCTCTGACAGCTATATTAAAATTCTGTTCTTGTGTTGAATTTCTGGGATCTTGATTATTATATGTCTGGGTGTAGATCTATTTTGGTTATAGCTGGCTGGAGTTCTATATGCCTCATGTATCTGAATATCATTTCCTTTTCCTATGCTTGGGAAGTTTTCTTTAATTATTTCTGTAAATAGCCTCTGTATTTCATTTGTGTTTACCCTTGCTTCTTCACTCACATTTTTTATTCTTTAGTTATAGATTCTCTTGTCATCTTGTAGCCTTTGTATTGTTACTTCCTGGTTCCTTGTTTTTTTAGGAGATCTTTCCTTTCATGATCACAAGTTGATGCCTGTCTTCAAGGTTTGATAGTCTATCTTTAGTTTCTTTCACACAGTTTTGTCAGCTTTCAATGAAGTTTTTAATTTCCTGGTAATCTCTTTGAATCTGTTTCAGATATTCTAGATCTTTTTTATATTCTTCAACAAAGGATTCCCTCCTTTTTCTATGCTCCTCCATTCTTCCATCTGTGTCTTCTTGAGAGGTACTTAGCATTTCTTTCATTATTTTTCTTATGTTTTCTTTTACTTGTAATGGTTTTTCTGTTTTATGTTCTTTGACAATTTCATGAAGATATTTCTTTATGTCAGATGATTGTTTCTTCAGAAACTGCAGGTGTGCAACCCCCGATCTCTTCTGTGTTTATTTCTCCTAGGCAAGCACTGCTTGGGTTGGAGGCTGGAGACTTCCTTTTATTTCTTCCTCTTCTCATGTTTCTGGTTTCTTCCAGACAAGTGGATAGTGGGGGGGTTTCTGGCACTTCTTGTATTGGTTATATTTTCTCTGAAGCATGCTGGCTAGGGATTGTTGCCCTCCCCAGTCTGCTGGTGACTGCTGGAGTACAAACAGGGGCAGGGCAGGCTGGCTTCTCCCTTCTGAGCTGGTCAACCACTGGGAGTCTTCACCACATTAGTGTGTGCTATATGGTTGGGGCCGATTAGGGATAGCTTCAGGGAAATCTTGGTCTTGGCTATTGGATCGTGCATAGGGGCGGGACTCAGTCCAAGCAGTTCTCGCCAATCTGCTCTGTGCTAGAAGTGGCTGACTGAAGCTGGCTGCAGTTCTGGTTCTGGGCTTATCCTGCCTGGCTTCATAATATGGCCTGCCCAATCGCCACTCCTGTGGGAGGACTGAGTTCCCCCGCACTCACCAGGAGCCTGTGCAGTTCTCTGGTCTGCCACTCCCCTCCATGACTGCATCCTCCCTCTCCCTCAAGGCCCTCGGATTTTCAAACCCCCAGCTTCACCCTGACCTTGCATCTTTGGATTCCAGTGGCATTTTGCACACAGTGGGACCTGCTCTGATGAGAGTGTGTCTGGCTACAGCCTTCTGTCCATATTTTTCTCCTTTCTTTCTTTTTTCTTTCTTTCTTTCTTCCACTTTAGTTTCTTCCTGGGCCTAGAGGATCTATCTCCTTCTGTCTGGTCTTCTCCAGGATGCTATATTCCAGTTTCTGAGCTGCTTCTCTCAGATAGGCTTTTTACTTTGCTGTTTATTGATCCACCATCTTCCCGGTTTTTCTTCTTTCTTTCTTTCTTTCTTTCTTTCTTTCTTTCTTTCTTTCATCTTTCTTTCTGTCTTTCTTTCTTTCTTGACAAATTGTACAAAGATTTTGAAGATAATTTTGGCAGAGAATTTGTTTTATTTTGGAGTTTTGAATTTTCCCCAAATCTGAAAGCCCCTATGAGTATACATAAATGAACTCAATTTTAAATACAATTTCAATGCAACAACAAACTACTTGGGACTCACTTAGGGACTTTATATTATAGAGACTTGTGCTGAGAAACAATTATGGGCTTGAAGTGAAGCAATAATTTTGAGGTAGACATTGTCTCATGTAAATAGAAAGAGTCAAGAAACTGTATCATTTTTGCTATTTATGCATTTCTCAGAAACTGACCATGATGGTTTACAAAGATCAGTTCTTTAGTAATTATTTTTTCACCACTTCTGCTTTTGAAGTTCATGGTGTAGAACAGTACATTACATGCTCTAAGATATTTCAAGAGATCCTGACTTAATTTAGGCAGAGAATCTTATATTTGCATAATATGTCATGTATCTCACAACTTGTTGTTACTGGCCTGCTTTAAATCTAGACCAATGTATAGATCATTCCACATCTTGGTTCCTCTCTTGGGAACCAGAGTCCATTTTTTCTCTACCCTTAAATGTACAGTGCATGTGTCTGTTTCTCTTGTGTCCTGGGTGCACGTGTGTGCACATGCCTAAGTGTGTGTAAAGAAGCAGACCCCATAATTAGTGTAGCAAGAGGCCTCATGCAAGTCATATTTTGCAATTCAAGAGAGTATGCCATTATTAGAGAATATAGTGTTAACCACGTCCCCTAGACTTGTATAGTTGGGTAGTCATTGATTGCAGTTCTCAGAGATGCTTAGCAGTCTTTGCCCAGCTTTTGCTTTGTGAGCAATGAGGATTATCCTTTGTCAGCAGCTGTCTGGAGCCATCTAATAGGAATCGTGGTTTTCAACTAAGCTAGAGATCAGATTAAATTGGATCAAAGAAAGTGTCATCAACAGATTGTTATTGAAAGTGATCCTTAAGGAACATGAACAATTCAATATTGAAGGACCTCATTGGCAAATGATGTGGGCAAACAAAGCATGAGAAATCGCACATGATGGAATTGTGGTACATAGGGCACATTCAAGAAAGAGAGCCACATGACTAAAGACAGTCTGACTATACTTTTCATGACTCATATTTTGGAAAAGATTGTAGCATCTTATGTTCATTTAATGCTATACAGGTATAGGAAATAAAGGACATCAGATATCTTTGGCGGCTGCTAGCAGAGTGGGGACTTGGGTGAGACCATCATCTGTGCAGATAGTAGTGAGTAGCAGAGAAAGAACCTGTCTGAGATTTGGTGTCCCAACTCTGGAATATAGCAATGCAAGGAAGAGAAGCAATGAAGTGGTTCCAAGAGACCCAAGAAGGACCAGAAATGAAAGTTAAAGCCCATGGGGAGAATGAAGAGAGAGACTTCAGTGAAGAGGAAGGAGGCATGGCAGGGTACCCTTTCTCCTTGAGTCCAGACTCAACATGTGAGAGGGCCAGTTTGAACCTGCAGATGCATAGTGACTATGGTTGACCTTATAGGCCTCCACATAGAAATACAGCAGTGGAAAAGAGCAGTGAATGCAGCAGATTGTAGTTGTCAGTAATTTATTTTAGTTCAGGCATCTTCCACGAGTAGGTGATTGGCTATACTCATGTTGGAGAGGGGCAAACTGAATTCAAAACTCAGAATAGCTGCAAGCTCCATCTAGTGGCTCCTAGTGACAGGGTCAGGTGCCAAGTTCAAATTTTCAGGAGGTCAAGGAATTAAATTCAAGTTGGCAGGAGGTGCATGAACTGTTGTAAACTGAATACATCTGGTTCCAGCTTCACATCCAGAAACCAGTCTGAACTTCAGTGGAACAAAAGGTGCAGCCTTGTTGGGCTCATCAACTACTTCACTGTAAAGTTACAGCTGGCCTGTTGGAATTAATCAGAAGTAATAAAGCAAATGAATGAGACTCTAGAAAAAATTAGATAAGAAAAAGTTTCTCAGATAACTACAGAGATGATGACTATAATGAAAGACAAGCTTAGTGACTTTAGAGCAGATACAAATAAAAATCTTGAGGAGCTTATGAAATTGATTGAAAGCATGTACTCCTAACATAGGAAAGAAATGGAACCCATGGAGCAGATTTGAAGAAGTATCTGAGAGATTAATAATTCCATCTAAAATACATGCAGTAGAATGAGCCAATGTGAGGGCAGAATATCAGATATAGATGACAGGCTTGTGGTTAGCTATCATGACAAGGAAGATTTCTTAAAAATAGCAAGAGACCATGTGAAATCAATGCAGCAGCTGCTGAATGATGAAAAGAAGAATAATATAAGATTGATCAAAGTTAATGAAAAAGTCAGAGATTGTCCAAATTACATTAAAACCCTGCTCACAAAATTTATGGCAGTAAACTTTTCAAGCAAGAAAAAAAAAAGAATTTGACATACAGCTAATTGAGGCATATAACACTTCAATTAGCCTTGATCAAAAAAATCTACACCAGGGCATATAATATTCAAGATTCCAGAAATTCAATGCAAGAACATAATAATAAAAACTATTAAAGAAAAAAAACAAATCACATAGAACCCATCAGAATTATATCAAACATCTTAACACAAAACATCAAGTCAAGGAGAGATTGGAGTGAAGTATTTCAAGCCTTAAAAGAAAACTTCCAACCCAGATTGATATATGCCACAAAATATCTTTCAAAATTGATGGAAAAATACCATAATTTCATGACAAAGAAAAACTGAAGACATTTGTGAACACAAAACTAGCACTTCAAAATGTTCTGTAGGATTTTCTGGAAATAGATAACAAGGATTTCAACTCCATGAAACACAAATGAATGAATTCATCAGGCAAGACAAGCAGCTAAACAGAGAGGGGAAAAGGGAGTTAACAACAGAAAAATAACAACAAAGATAAGCCAACACATATGCTATAAGTCTCAGTGTTAATGGTTTCAATTCACCATGTTCTCAAAAGAAACAGGCTGGCAGATAGGATCAAGAAGCAATATCCAACAACATGCTGCACACTAGAGACACATTTAATTCACAAAGAAATTCATATACTGAAATTCAAAGGTTGGAAAACAGTATCCCATGTGTCAGGAAGCAGAAAAAATCTTCAAGAGCTATTCTGTTTTCAGAAAAAGTGAACTTCAATTCAAGATTGATTAAGGGAGACAAAGGTCACTGTATCCTTCTAAAGGGAAAAATCCAAGAGAAAGAGATAACAATCAAAAATATTTTGTAATAAATAGCAATGTACTCAAATATATAAAACCAATACTAATGCAGCAGAAAATCAGATAGGCCCTAATACAATTATCATGAGGGGACCTCAGTACCCCACTGTCACAAACTGACCAATCAGCTATGCAAAAATATCAACTATGAAATGTTAGAACTGAACCACACTTTTGAACAAATGGACTTAGTATATGTCTACAGTGTTCCACTGCACAACATCAGAATACACATTCTTCTCAGCTGCACATGGAACAATCTCCAAAATAGTCCACATACTATCTCATAGGACATGCTTAAGTAAATGTAAAGGAATTGAAATTATCCCATGAATATTATAGTGCAATGAAATTGGAAATTAATGACAAAAGAAACCACAATAACTTTATAAAACATGGAAATTAAATAATACACACTTGAACAACTAAAAATTTTGGTTGCAGTGAATAATCACACCAGGAAAACAGAATGAGTCCAAAGAAACAACCTTATGTTTAACCTCAAGCTTCTGGAAAAGGAGGAACAAGTCATGCCCAAAAGCTTCTGTGAGGGAGAAAAATATAAAGAGAGCAGGAATTAATACAATGGAGGCCACAAAAACAATACAAAGAATCAGTGAAGAGTTGGTTCTTTAAATAAAATTGACAAATCCTTAGAAAACCTCATAAAAAAAAGGAAAAGTCTCAAGTCCATGCAATTAAGAATGAAAGGGTGAAACTACAACATGCAGAAATTCAGAAGATCATCAGTACCTACTTTGAGTACCTGTGCTCAAATAAGATTTTAAAACACAAAAGAAATGGCCAGATTCATGGATATATGTGAGTTGTCAAATCTAAACCAAGAAGACATAAAAATTCCAAATAAACCATTATCAGTCAATGAAAACAAAGATGGAATTAAAACCTACTAACTAAGAAAAACCCAAGCCATGATGGATTCATTGCTGAATTCTTTAAGTAATTAGAGCAATTCTAATGCCACCACTCCTGAAATTCTTTAAAGAAATTGAAAATTAAGAAATAGTTCCCAAATCATTCCTGGAACCAAGCATTACCTGGATACCAAAACCAGAGGTGTAAACAATCAAGAAAGAGAACTGCAGACCAGCACCCCTGATGAACATAGATGAAAAAATCCTCAGTAACATACTGACAAACAGAATGCAGCAAATCATCAAGATGATTGCACACCATGATCAAATAGGACTTGTGTCAAGGAGGCAGGGGTGGCTCAACATAAAAATAAGTGTAATACACCATTTCAATGGTGCCATGGACAAAAATTACATCATCATGTCAGTAGACACAGAAGAAACATTTGTTAATATCGAACATCCATTCATGGTAAAAACAAAACCTACAAAAAATTGGAATAGATGATCCTTATTTCACTGTGACAAAAGCCTTTTATGGCAAACCAAAAGCCAACAGCATACTATATGGTCAAAAGTTGAAAGCTTTCTCTCTACAGTCAGGAATAGGCCAAGGATGTCCACTCCCACCACTCTTAATTCAGCGAAGTTCTAAAAATGTTAGAACATTTAGACAAAAGAAAGAAAAAGAAAAAAAGGAATGAAGATAAAATAGGAAGAAGTTAAATTGTCAGCTTTTTCAGGTAACACAATATTCTACATAGAAGACCCTGAAAACTCCACTAAAAAGTCCTAGATTTAATAAGCAAATTCAGCAGCATAGCTGAATACAAAGTTGGCACTGAAAAATCAATATCCTCCCGTACACAATCAATAAAGTCACTGATAGATCAATTAGGTAAATGACACCCTTCACAATAGCATCCAAAAAATGCAATACCTGGGAATCAATCTACTGAAGGATGTAAAAGACCTCTACATTGAAAACTACAGTACTCTGAAAAAGGAGATGGAAGAAGATATCAGCAAATGGGCAGATATTCCTTGCTCTTGGGTAGGTAGAACCAACATAGTGAAAATGGCCATACTTCCAAAAGTTTTATAAAGATTTAATGCAAATCCTATCAAAGTTGTCACCACTCTTAATTCAGTGGTGTTCTGGAAACATAAAGTGTTTAGATGAGAGATTTAAAAAGAATAAAAATAAGAAAGAAAGAAGTTAAATACTCATTATTTGCAAATGACATGATATTCTACATAGAGGACCCCAAAATCTCCATGAAGATTTAGTAGATTTAATAATCAAATTCAGTAGCCTAGCAGGATACAAAGTCAACACTGAAAAAGCAATAGCATTCCTATATATACTAAACTTACATCAAAATGAATGAAAGATCTAAATATTAAAACAGGAATACTAAATCTGCTGGTAAAGAGAATAGGAACAATTCTTGAAGACAACTGCAAGCAAAGACTTCATGAACCAAACCCCAGTCACAGAGAAACTATAAAAAAGTATCAACAACTGGGATCTCACCTTATTGAAAGCTTTTGCACAGGAAGAGAAACCACTGAGAGAGTGAAGAGATTACCCATAGAGTGGTAAATTTTTAGTCAAAGAACTAATATCTAGAATTTATAAAAAGACTCAAAATCTTAGAATCTCAGACCCAGTTCTTAAATGGGCACCTGAAATGAATACACTTCTTCAGTGAAGAAGTAGAAACAGTAAATAAATATATGAAAAAATGTTCAACATCATGATCATTTGAAAGATGCAAATTAAAAATAATTCTGAGAGCACAATACAACAGGGGAATTCCTGGCCAGTCTCACTGGTCACAGAGGTTCTAGGTTCTAAGAACACACTTCTGAAGTCTGTCCTTGATAGCAGAAAGAGGAACCAACCTCTGCCCAGCCCAGCATCCCAGAACAATGCAGAACAGTACATCAGGGGAACATCTGACCAGTCTCACAGGCTACAGAGCACAAGGACCAGAGGCCATAGGTTTTGGCTGTGCCCTGGGTAAACATGAGGATACCAGAATATTTAAACTCTGCCAAATGCAGTGCTCCAGTGCAAGCCATCAGGAGGGTGCCTGACCAGCCATATGTCTCCCAGAGAAAAATGACAAAACAAAAGACAAAGAGGCAGTATCAGTCCTCTAGCCCATTGAGAACAAACCCAAGAGACACTGAAATGCAAGACACTGGAAATTGCACTGCTGAACTTCTGATATAATAACAATGAAGGAAAGAACCCCATGAAGTTATAGAGGAAATCAAGTCAGAAATACTCTCTCAGGTAAAAAATGAAATGAGAAACATTATGAAAGAAATGCTGTGTGTATCTAAAGAAGATCTAAATAAAAAATAAAAGAACATAATAAAATGATGGAAATCTAGAATGAACAATATGCAATAGATTCAAAGGGATATTCAAGAAATTAAATATTCCATTGAAAGCTGGCAAAATTGCTTGAATGGAGCTGAAAACAGACTCTCAGACCTTAAGGACAGGATGGAAGATTATGACCATGAAAGAAAAGATCTCTGAAAAGTAACAAGGAATCAGGAAAAAACAATTCAGCAGCTGCAAGATGATGCAAAGAGAAACTATCGGATTGATAGGTGTAATGAAAAAGCACAGGTCAACACAAATGACTTGTGAAGACTATTTGCAGAAATAATAACTGAAAATTTTCCAAACATGGGAAGAGAATCTGATATATAGTTAAGTGAGGCATAGAGGAACTCAATTAACCATAATCAAAATGAATCTTCACCCAGACATATAATAATTAGGATATCAGAAATTCAACAAAAGAACAGAATACTAAAAGCTGTCAGATAAAAGAAACCGATCATCTGTGAAGGAAAGCCTATCAGAATCAAAACAGACTTCTCAATACAAACCTTCAAGTCAAGGAGAGCTTGGAGTGAAGTATTTCAGGTCTTGAAAGAAAATAATTTTTAACCTAGGTTGATGTATACTGCAAAACTATCTTTGAAAACAGATGGAGAAATAAGATACTTACATGACAAAGAACAATGGAAGAAATTCATGGACACTAAATCAACACTGCAAAGAGTACTGAACAAGGAAACCACTAAGCAGGGCAAACAATTAAACAGAAAAAAAGTAGAAAACTAATAACAAAGGATAACATGACAGTGGTAAGTCAGTACTTACCAGTTATATCCATCAATGTAAATGGTCTCAACTCACCAATAAAAAGAAACAGACTGGCAGAGTGGATTATGAAACAAAATCCAACAATGTGCTGTGTACAAGAAACACATTTAATTTAAAGGAAAATTCATAGACTAAAAGTCAAAGGATGGAAAATAACACTTCATGCAACAGGATCTGAGAAAAAAGCAAGAGTAGCCATTTTATTTGCAGACAATGTGGACTTCAAACCAAGAATAAAAGAGATAAACAAGATCACTACATACTTGTTAGGGGAAAAATTCAAGAGGGAGAGATGACAATTATAAATATATATGCACCAAATATGGGAACACCAAACTATGTAAGACAAATTTTAAGAGACATGAAAAACCAAATAAACAGTAATACAGTTATAACAGGAGACCTTAATGCCCCATTGTCACAAAAAGACAGATCAACCAAACAGAAAAACAGCAGAGAAATAACAGAACTAAATCAAACTTATGAACAAATGGACCTAGCAGATGTGTACAGAATATTCCACCCAACCTTATGACAATAAACATTCTTCTCAGCTGCATGTGGGTCATTATCTAAAATAGATCATATGCTAACTAACAGAACATGCTTAAGTAAATGCAAATGAATTGACATTATCCCATGCATATTATCTGATCATAGTGTGATAAAATTGGAAATTAATGACAACAAACCCCACAAGAACCCAATAAACACATGAAAACTAAACAACACTTTCCTAAACAACCAATGGGTCACAGAAAAATTAAACAATATCTACAATTCAGCAAAAATGCAAGTATAAATTACCAGAACATATGGGACACAATGAAAGCAGTCTTCAGAGGGAAATTTATAGCACTAAACTCCCACATTAGGCAAATGGGAATAACACATATAAACAACTTAACTGTGCCTCAAACTTCTAGAAAAAGAAGAGAAAGTCAAGCCTAAAGTGCAAAGAAGGCAAGAAGTTATAAAGATTAGAGAAGAAGCTAATAAAATTGAAACTAAGAAACCAATGCAAATTGATCATTTGAAAGAATAAATAAAATTGATAAACCCCTAGCCAATCTTATCAAAAACAGGAAAGAAAAAGCTCAAATCAACACAATAAGATATGAAAAGGGTGAAATCACTACAAACCCTGCAGAAATACAGAAAATCATTGATACCTACTTCAAAAATCTTTACCAGCATAGTTTCTTTTTTTAAAATTTTTATTTTAAAGAGAATAAAACAAGAGGACAGAACAAAACAGATTAGAACAGAACAATATAAGCAACACAGCACTTTGCAACAAGACAATCAGATATTAACAGTAGCTACCATAATGTCTCTTTCTTTGTAATAGTTGAGCATGGCTTCAAATACAATAATATTAAACATAACAAAATAGTATAAAACCATTCAAAAGAATGAAAGAATTACAGGACATTCTGAACCAAATAACAGAAAATGATCAATGGCTACTATATCTCATTTTCCATAAAAGATTTGTTTATACTATCACATATATTAAAATCCCAATAAGACATAACATAATAGAACTGATGGTAATAGCAGAGTAGAAGCATGGTAGGATTTCTAAGTAAGATATTAAATCAGCAATGGCTGCCATAATGTTTTGTTTTCTTCAAAACAGCTGCTCATACCATCACACATAATGAAGTCAAACAAAACAGAATAAAACCATTCCAACTGATGAATGAAAACATTGAAAGGCTTCAAATCAATGAAATAGGAAATCATGATTACCATAAAATCTTATATACACTTACCAACTCTCATACTAGGGAGACTATATGGTATTTACACATGTGAGTTTGGTTTATTTCTCTTATGAGTATGGTCTCAAGTTGTGTGCATTTATTTATAAATGTCTCAATGTGAGCATTCTTTATAGCTGAGTGGTACTCCATTGTATAAAAATGCCACAACTTTTTGATCCATTCCTCAGCTGATGGGCACTTAGGATGTTTCCATGATTTGGCTATTACAAATTGTGCTGCTATAAACATGGGTGCACATATATCACTGTGGTATGATGTTTTCAGTTCTTCTGGGAATATGCCTAGAAGTGGAATAGCTGGGTCAAATGGGACTTTCAATCTTGGCTTTTCAAGGAATCTCCAGACTGACCTCCACAGTAGTTGCACCCATCTACACTGCCACCAACAGTGCAGAAGTGTTCCTCTTTTCCCACAGCCTCTCCAGCATTTGTTGCTGGTATTTTTTTTTT
>PVJX010031613.1:0-21082 GCA_004027295.1 Dolichotis patagonum
GTTTTTATTGTTTCTATTCTGTTCTGTTCTGTTTGATTTTTACTATGTCTGAAGTTATCTGCAGCTATCCTGAAGACCTCAAAAGGTATTATGGTAACTATTGTTGATTTTATAATGTTTTGATGTCCTGTATCTTTTACACTGGTTTGTTTTGATTGGTTTTATTGTTTTATCCTCTTTAGAAAGAAAGAAAGAAAGAAAGAAAGAAAGAAAGAAAGAAAGAAAGAAAGAAAGAAAGATCTGGCTTGTTTCTAGACAATTATCCTCACCAAAACAGCCTGGCTTTAAGAGCAAACATGAAGGCAGATCCATTTGGGCTTTGGTTATATGAGTTCTAAAATTGGAACATTATGTAGCTCTTTGAGCTTTATTTCCTATCCAGTGAAAGTTTCTCTGAATAATAATAATAATAATAATAATAATAATAATAATAGAAACTAACCAAGCAACAAAATACAGCTCTATATGTTAAGTTTAAAATACACCTAGGACTCAGGCTCCTTCTAGGAAATCTTATATAAAATAGGGTCAGAAAGCACTGTAATTCAAATCATGAAATGTACAGGCGAAGTCTACTGAGGACAGTGGAGTAGGTCTTTCAGTGGGCGTGAGGATCAGTCTAAAGAGCACATGATCAAAGGTATTAGATATATTTGTGCCAAAAGAGGAAAGCTACAAAGGAGCGGCATATGATTGAAAGAGTATATTTCCCGACCTTACTGCTTCTTTGTAGTATCCAGAAATTGAAATGTTGTCCTCAAATAACCAGATTTTTTTACATAGTATGAAACTGTCAATACCACAAAATTATAACCTTTGCATACTTTGGTTCTGACCTGATTTAGAGTCAAGATGTAGGGAGACTTTGGAATTACCTTTAACTCCTGGCTTAAGAACTAAAATCTCTAGGACGTCCCACCATTCAGAGATCCATGCTTACCAAGGTACCCCACCCTCCCATACGGAGCTTTCTTCTGTCCTTATCTCTGGGTCTTACTCAAACCCCAGTTCCCTGCCCACAAACTTCCACACCTCTACACATCAATAAGTAGGATGAACACCAGAGTTGCTGGAATGTAGACGAAATGTTTGCCACTTACTGTAAATCCATCTCTAATCATTCAAATTTCTCTCCAAGTAAAGAAATTGCATCTTAGCAGCTACAGAAAACAAAAGTTTACTATTAATTTCTGTGGTGTGGATGCCAACCCAAAACTCAGCCCAATATAATTTTCAGAAGAAAACTGACAACACTGACAAAGTTGCTTAAACTGAAGTCAGGACTCTGAATCTTCTTTTAGTTCTTCCGATATCTAATTGAGGTCATTACGTTTTACCCTCACCCAGGTGATGTCTTATCACCCTGGCCTTTCTTCACCAGGGATACTGTTAGGGGCAGTTTAGCCGAAATCCCCTTTTACCCTGATGTTTCTTCACAATAACCTTCTCTCTACCAGCATTCATTCTGTTCCGTAGTTATAAATCCCTACTTATCCAGAATTGAGCCAGGATCTAGATTGAGGTCTCTTCCCCCTAATGTAACAGTCTTAAATAAATTCTGTTTTTATTTTAACTACTGCCTATCTCTGATTTCCTCTGACAATGTACCGAGCCTACTAGTAGTATGTCAAAGTACCAAAATCCTGCACTGGAAATTAGCTTCTTTCTTGTCACAAGAGCAGAAAAAACAAAGTAATCCATAGATTTACACTGTTCAAGTATTTACAGAAGAACACCAAATATACTCCTTGTATCAGGCATCAGTAGGAATATCAATGGTATGAAACACATAAAATCAAGTGCAGAAAATTTTAAGGCTTTTCCTTCACATTACAACCTTAAAGAGAACTTACAGCTGAATTCACAACTATATCATTATGGAAAAAGCCACACAACTTTTGTTTTTTCTTTTTTTTTAAAGAGGAGCAAGAGTGAGTTTTTCTCAGAGGCCAACATTTAAATGAATGTACTATTTCTCTCCTAGAATTGGGTTCCTATCTCTGGAATGTATCCACAGCCGTGGTTTGGAATGGGTGTCTAACAGGAAATTCTGGGCAGTCTATGCATACATTACATTCCTTTCCCACCCTGAAAGAGTGGTCAACAAATACAACTTTCCTCTGTTGGAAGAAAAAGGGAGTGTTAGGAGTGGGGAGAGGCCAGGGCACTGACTACGCAGATGTGGCTGCTTCGAACCCAAACATCCTCTTCTAGAAAAAAAGATTTAGTGTCTAAAACAGTCATCTTTTCAGACATCCAGTTAGTTCCTGTTTTATTTTCATGGGATAAATTTCCCCAGGGAAGTCTATGGGACACTCTGTGAAAGCAACATCTTCTAGAAAGCTCACAAAACCATTGCAGTACTAGTTGTGGTCCCTCTATCAGTGAGAAACTGTGGAAGAAACAATATTGGTGGCTAAATGCTGCACAAGAGGAATACTGGGTGCATCTTTCTAGGACAGCAGACACATTTCCTCTGTCTGCTGACCAACCTGACAGTCATTTGTTGATTGCCTTGTTTCTGAAAAGTCCTTGACATAAATCATCTCCGATCTTCCCATGAGAAAACACAAACTCAGAGCACATCCTCGCAACTTTGGCTTCAAGGCCAGAGTAGCCAGGCTCCAGGGCTCCCGGTTTTCCTACCACCTTCCTTGTCCCTTTTCAACACTCTTCTGGGTTTTGTTCTCATTTCCAGAGAGAAGCTGAATTGGACGCCCTATGCCATCTGTCTTCACTCCAAAAGTCATATATTTGAAAATTCAGAATGAACCAGTAATACTCAATGGCAGTCTTACTCTGAAGCCACAAATGGATGAATTACCAGGCTGTCACCAGCCACCAACCTCTCATTTTCCAGGAGAGCCCCTTTGCTGAAAAGCCGTTCCTTGCCTCATACCTTCCTCGGTCCCTCTGGCCAAGGTCACAAAGTTCCTAAGTAGCATGGTTGGCTATAAACCATGTCTATATAAATCAAGAATCTGATCTTCTACCCATCACTGTACAGTCTGTTTTCCACTTGAGAACCAAACTAAGTAACAGAACAAAGGATTTAAACAGATAGTGCACTGAAGAGGAAGTAAAGGTTAACATTTGACAGTAATTAATGTTTAAACAACAAGGCCCAGTTTTGTATCTATTAGATGATAAAAACAGTAAGAGGCTTTGACAGTCACATGTCGTTGGTCACTATAGACTGGAACAATCCATTTGAAAAGCAGAAAAGGAACATATTAAAGATCATGAAGTGCTCATGTAAAATGCAGGAATTGTTAATTAAGTCAGTGATTAACAACTAAAGAGAATACTGTGTATCTAGCAGAAAAAATCCTTATGACAATACATGGGGGAGTGTCTGTGGTCAGTATTAGATGAAGCATCTCAGACAAGTGCCAGCCCTTTCACTCTGTAATGCGGTCTGGACAAGCTCTGGAAGGCAGGCTGCAGGGATATAGGAAGCTGATCTATCTTGTTCATGTCTGAGTCTGTGAACTTGGAAACATGCTAGTACAAAACAGGCATGTCACAATAGAAAATGAAAAAAGAAAGGAGGGAGGGAGGAGGGGAGGGATGGGGGAGGAAGAAAGAAGGAAGGAAGAAAGGCAGAAGGAGAAAAAAAAGAAGAAAAGAAGCAAAAGGACAGAAACGTGAACAATAAAAACGGCCAACACACTAAAAAGGAACAGCTCCTCCAATCCTTTGAGAACACTCAGTTCCAATTATATTACTTCCTGGGGAACTCCTCTGGTCCACGCCAAAGCCCCCCCGCTCAAAGCACTCTTAACCTATGGTACCCACCAACAGCCAGTCCCCTCCCTGGGGAATCTGACTCATTGCTCTGCCTCTTTTAGCAAAAATGGTAACTCTTTTTTTTTTTTTTTTTATCGGTACCGGGGATCGAGCTCACAAGCATGTGCTTGCAAGGCAGGTGCTTAAGCCGCTGAGCTAAATCCCCAGCCCTAAAATGGTAACTCTTGCCTCCTACAAAACAAATGTAAGTTTTTAGGAAGAGAGCGTATATAAAACATACATACTAACATGTTATGTGTGGTTATCTCTGGATCATAAGACTAGGGTGATTTTTCTTTATACTTTCCTATCATTTCTAAATTTCCACAATCTGCAGCATGCTTATTTTGGAGAAAATTTAGTAAATATTAAAAATGTTTGTTTCTACTTCATGAAACATATTTGAACATTGTCACACATCACAGACATCCTTCTACAACCTTATTGTGCTTGGTCACATTATATGGATGTATAGCATGCCATAATTAAGCTAACTTTGGACACTGATGTTGTGTTCTTTAAAACAGTGTGTCATAACAAATGCAATTTGATTGCAACTGTGATGCTAGAAACAATTTAGTTGTACATCAATATGGAACTGGTCAGACAAAACAAAATACATTCACTGATTATATTAAGTATGTAATTAGCTTTTTAAAAAAAAGATTGTGGCTCTACACACGCTCCTTTTCTTATGCAAGATGCTCCAGGCATTATTTCGTATACAGTACAGTGATATATCAGTTAACAAATGCTTTTGGTTGCAAACAACTTAGTTCACAAACAGAAATGTTTGGCAAAATTTTGGCAAAATATGACCATGGCCATCGTTCTCATACAAACACAAATGTGGCCAACTTTTCCAAAATTATACACTGAATTCAATTCACGAACTGGGTTACAACTGTATTTTGTCCATGTTGACTCATTTATCCTATGAGGCTAAGGCCCTGAGAATTTAAGGAATTTGCCAGTGTGACACAGGTAGTAAATAGTAGAGTTTGTTCAAACCCAACTGATCTGTGCTCCCATCCTTATTTGTACTGCCTACTGATACTGGGCCACACTGAGAGACAGATTAAACAAGAAAAGCAAGGTACAGATCATGCATTCGGCACATTACCCTTAACTTCGAAACCCAAAATTAAACAAATACAATGAAAAGCACATCCATGTATATGTTCTCATATGTGTAAACAGTACCTTTGGAAGGATTAATTAGTAACTGGATAGGAGAGAAACTGGGAGTCTGGAGAATAGAACTGATGGGGAAGGAAAAAGAATGATTTTTCACTTTACTCCCTCTTTTGTATTCTTTGAATTTTGTATCATGTATGAAAATAATTCTGTATCACGTATCATGCATTATTCTAAATGAAACTTTAAAACACCAAAAGTAATATTACAGTGAGCATCAGTGTACATAATCTCTATATCCATGTTGGATTATCACTTTAAAAGAAATTTCTAGAATGCAAAGGTTGGCACCAAAGTCTTAAAAAAAAGTGATACCTCTTTATGGACAGTGTGCCACCTGGACAGGCAGTGCTGATGTGCATTCCCAGCCACGTGGTGTGCCATTACAGCTGTGCCAGCAGGCGCACTGACACAGACTGGTACAGAGACCGATGTGAAAGCTTAAAAAGGCAACTCATTGTGGCTTTAAACTGTACTTCTCTGGCTGCCATCTAAGTTCCACAGTTCTCATGTATACTTTTTGGCTATTTTTTTCTTTTGAGATTACCTATTTCCTATTTTTTCCCCTTGGTTATAGGTTTTGTTATGTATTAGAGACATAATCTCTTTAATGTTCTGTACACTGGAAATATTGTCTTTTAACTTTTGTTTAGGGGAGTTACAGTTATGCAGAAATTTAAAGTTTTTAGGAGGCCCAGTGTAAAAAATCTTAAAAAAAAAGGTACTTTTCCACCTTATGATATAGTTTACTTTTTTTTTTTCGAGACAGAGTTTCACTATGTAGTTGAGATCAAACTGGCATTCAACTCATTATATAGCCCAGACTGGCCTCAAATTCATGGCAATTCTACTGCCTCAGCCTCCTGACTGCTGGGATTACAGACCTGCACCACCACATCTGGTGTTGTCTTTTAAAGCGAGTATTTTATCTGTTTGGAATTGGTTCTGGTGCACAGAACATACGAATTACTCTATTTTCCAAAAGGATTATTCCAATATCCTGGTATATATTGAGGAATTTATCACCATACACTGATTTGGGCATTCTGTTCTATTCCATCCTATTCTATTTCAATCCCCTACTTGTGCCAGTAAAACAAAATTTTGCTACTACAGATTTAGTTTTATATTTTATAGTACCAGATCACCTTAAGTACTTTTTTTCAATAATTTCTTGGCTAATTTAATCTTTTTACTTCCAGATGAATGCTGAGTCACTTCATCCAGGTCTAAAAAAGTACCACTGGGATTTAGTTCCATTAGACATAGGAAATATATGGTTATTGTTGTAGTCAGGGGTTTGCAAGGAGAAAAAGACAATACAGGACACATAATGTATAGTATTATTTATAATGGTCACCCAAAGAGTCAAATACAAAGAAAGTGCAGGAAATCTGTCAACACACTAAAGACCTAATGAATCCAGCCAAGGGCCTGGATCCCACAGCAATGTCCTGCATGAGTTCATCTGAAGACCTAGAGCCCATGACAATGCCTCCCATGAGTCCAGCTGGAGGACTGGAGCCCACAACAATGACTCATGAAAGTCTATTTTACGGATCTGCACTAGGAAGGCCCAAAGGTCAGTGGTAGAAGCAAGGAAGTCTATACCACTGCGGTGAAAGATCTATGTCGCTAGGTTGAAGATTCTGCACTGGAGCCAAGAAGCAATGCTCAAAATAAGGACCAGGGCTCCCCTGAAAAGCACCACTGCCATGCTCAGGGACAGTGAGGTCTCCAGCTCCTCTGATGATAAGAACAGCTCAGTTCACATCAGGGAAGCCAGCATGACAAGCTCCTCCAAGGGACCCAACAGCTCAAACAGAACCAAACAACAACACTTTCGAGAACCCGCAATGCAACTCTCTTCCTCCCCACTTCTTTTTATGCTGCCAACAGTCCTCAGGTGGACGATCTACACTTAGCACCTCGCAGATTTAGTTTAGCTGGTGATTAAGCTGACCCATTTTCAATCCACCACAGCTACTAATGGTCGTTAATTCTATTTAATGTAATTAAATTAAAGTTAAAATAAAAAAGCAACAAAAATCCATTTGCTGTACCTTATGCTTAAAACCTGTGTCAAGTCAGGCATGGTGGCACATGCCTGTAATCCCAGCACTTGGGAGGCTGAGGCAGGAGGAACACCATGAGTTTGAGGCTATACAGTGAACACAGGGCCAGCCTGAACAGTGAGACCCTATCTCAAGACAAAAACAAAAAAACTTCCAAGATGAAGACTGGCCTTGTTTTTCAGTCTAAAATAGATTATTATTACTATAAGATGTTATGTGTAATCCCCATAGCAATCAAAAAGAAAATATTTATAGAAGATTAAAAAGAGAAGAGAATCAAATTATGACACCACAAAGAACCAATGAAACACAAAGAAAAAAGGAAAAGTGGCAAAAGATGTGTGTAAGGAAAAAAGGATGTGTATAAGAACAACAAAATTGCAATAGTAAGGGTTTTTGGGGGTTTTTTTGTTTGTTTTTGTTTTGTTTTGGTACCAGGGATCAAACTTACGACCATGCTCTTGGCAGGCAGTCACTATGTCGCTGAGCGATATCCCCGGTCCAATAGTAAGTTTTTTCCTAACAATAATTACTTTGATCTTAAATGGGTTAAATCCCCTAATCATAACGTGGCTGAGTGAAGAAAAAATCTGAGATCCAATTTTATTTTGTCAATAAGGTTATCTTGAGATGTAAGGGCACATACAGGCTGAAAGCAAAAGAATAAAAAAACTATTCCATGCAAATGGTGTAAAACCAGACAAAAGAGACTTTAAATCAAGAGTCGTCATAACAAAGAATATTATATAATGATAAGAGGGTAAAATCATTGGGAAGATATAAAAATAATATATGCACCCAACATCAGACTATCCAGATACAAAAAGCAAAGGCTGATAGAACTGAATAGGAAAACAGCAACACAGTAACAGATTTCAAAGCCATTTTTTTTCAACAATGGATGAAACAGAACATAAATATGGAAACAGAACACTGGAAAAATAATAATATAGACCAAATGAACCTTAGAGATACATACAGAACATTCCAAACAATACAGAATATGTATTCTTCTCAAGTACACCCAGAACATTCTCCAAAATAGATCACACGTAATCATTAAAAAAAAAGTCTTAAAAACTTACCTAGAGTGAAACCACACCAAGTGACCTTTTGGACCACAACAGAATGAAACTAGGAATCTATAGCAGAGGAAACACTGCAAGGTTCACAAAGGTGTGGGAATGAAATAAAGCACTTTTGAATAAACAACAAGGCAAAGAAGAAATCAAAAAGAAAATAAATATCAAAAACAAAACAAAGCCACAACATACTTAAACTTAAAGGATGCAGCAAAATCATTACTAAGAGGAAAGCTAAGGCCCTAGGCACTTACCTCAGAAGAAAGAACTTTACATTTCAAGGTACTGGAAAAAGAACAAATTAAGCTCAAAGTTGAAAGAAAAAAGGAAATAAAATATTAGTAAGTAGAGAGTATAGCTTAGTGGTAGAATGTATGTTCAGAATGTGTGGGGCCCTGTGTTCAATCTCCACCACCAAAATAATACAATAATAAACATTAAAGTAGAAATAAAGTAGAGAAAAGGGGGGAAAAACCCAAAAAACAATGAAACTGAGTAGGCCCTTTTAAAAAGATCAACAAAACCAAAAACCTTTAGCTAAACTCAGAAAAAAGAGCAGACACCATCAAACAAAATCAGAAATCAAAGAGGAGACTTTACAACTGATGCCAGAAAAATAAAAAAGATTATAGGAGACTACTAATTATAAGTGTATGTGTATGCAGGGGTGTTATTTTAAACAGAGTGTTTGAGGAAGATCACACTGACAAAGTGACATTTAACCAAAGGCTGGGAGGAGAGAGGGTGAGTCCTGGGAGGAAAGGTGATCCAAGTTGAGACAGCCATATGGCTTCTATAGGGCTTGCTTGGAGTGTTCAAGGCCAGTAGGGAGACTTGTATGTACAGCAGAGTATGGAGGGGACAGTGGTAGAAGAGCCTGTTCAAGGGAAAGGCTGGGTAGGGACTTCAAGTCATTGGAAATACTTGGCTTTTCTTCTAAGTGACATGGGAACGTTGAGTCATAAAGTAACTAACTGGCTTGGAACTTTAATAAGGCCATTTAGGGTCAAACTTGGGTTCCATGGAGTCACCAAGAACACCCTTAACTTTCTGTAGGGGAGAACTGTGGCCACTGTAGGAAAGGTATTTCATATTTACTGTATCTTTTCTACTTCTCCCATGCCCCCACTAGCTTCTGCATGTAACCCGCCCAGCATCCCTCCCATGATGTTCTCACCCCCTCCCTGCCTCCCGTCTGTCAGGACCTTCTCCATTACCATGTCTGGTTACATAATTCATGGGATTCAGAGCAAAATGAAAATATAGGGCCCCTTATTCAAAAAGTAAGGATTCTGGAGGGTAGCACTAGAGTATTAAAATAAGGGTGGGACTCTCTGAAGTGCATTAAATCACAGGAACACAAAATATGCTATTAGGAAGGGAGATGAAGAAGCACTGTTAGTACAAGCCCAACCCCTTTCAAAAAGCCTTAGTGGAAGAAAATACAAGTCCTGGAAACACATCTTGGTCATGTTTTTCCAGAACAACAGCGTCCAGGCGAGGAAAACCTGATGCTAAAAGGGAGGGCTAAAGAGAAATACTTCCCAAGTGCCTTCCGTGAACTGGGTATTGCAAGAACGACAGCAACGGCTAGTGCAGATGAAGGGTGGATAACCAAGCCTTCCTTGCACTGAGCAGTATCCCTAGGGAAGGCGGGACTTGCAGATGAGCCTAGAAAGATGAACAGAGAGAACAGAGGATGTTTATATGGGAGAAATGGAAAGTTACAGTGTGCTTAGGAGGCAATAATGCCAGTTTGGCAGATGGCAGAGGATGTATCATTAGGAAGACTATGGTAGGAAGAACCTTTGGCCTGAAGATGGTGAGGAGGAGGTCAGTGAACGCTTTGAGGAGGGACAGAGACAAGATGAGAGCTGTGCTCTTGGAAGATATGCCTGGCAGTGTGTGAAGGACAGACGGCAGGCTCAGATCCTCATCATCTGGTGAGGGTAGGCAGTGGAAGCTTTCCAAAATTAGCTGAGTAGAGCCTCCTACTGTCATAGCGGGTTTGCACAGATAGACAGACAAGAGAGGAGGTTTAAATACATATTTCCAAGCAAGCAACAACAAAGAGAGAACTGCACATCTTGAGACAAAAAAAGTTCTTTGGCAGGATGCCCCACACCACGTGCATCCTGCAGAATCCCTAAATTTAGAAACCAGACTGGAACTTGTATGACCAAAATAAAGCTGGTCCCAAATATTTACTTTTGTCATTTTCCAGTTGTGGAAGCAGGAAGATCAACATGAGCTACAGGACATTTTGCATGTTACCCACCAAGGTGATTCTTAGGGTGTCCTCTTGTACATCTTCACTGGGAAAGCTGGCAATTATAAAACCAAGCAAAAGTAACAGCTGTTGGCACTGAATCACACATCACTGTCTTTCAGTCTTAAATATCAACAGTCCCTGGACTTCACAGCCCTTTCAACTTCCTTTCTCACATGGATAAACAGTATTCCAATCATGGGACAGTAACCAAATAGACAAAAGAGCAAATGGCAGGCCTAGAGGAATTTATTTTCATATACAAACAGGATACACAGTCCTCTTTTCTCTTTACACTAAATAATTGAAATAGCTATATTATGAATCATAATGAATCTGAATTCTTATAAGAAATTTTAAGACAAAACAATTCTGCCTTAGGAGAGTCAAAATGCCATATGACAAGGCTTGCTGTTTTTCTTTGCAAATCTAAAGCACAAAAATCTTCCCCTATTTTAACAAGAGTACAAGTTTTTTGCTTGCAATATTCAGGTGCAAACACATATCTCCTCTCATGCATATGCACAGATGTTTTCAGATTAATTTTGACAAAGTCATCAAACTGTACACTTGTGTCATTCTCTTACTACTATCACAGTTTTCTGATAGCCTAAAGGAAAGATTTACTTCTGTTTGCATTTTGCATTGGCTTACAAGTGTTATTTTAAAAAAGCAAAAACAAACAAACAAAAAACAGAAAAGCAAGCAATACTTGAAAGATGTGTTTATACCAGTTAGCTAACAGTTTAATAGTTCAGATGGAAAATTCATGTTAAAATGTCACCATCAAAAGTCTGCTGTTTAGGCCAGGTGTGGTGGTGCACGCCTATTATCCTAGCATTCAGGAGGCTGAGGCAGGAGGACAGCTTCAAGTTCAAGAGCAGCCTGGGCTACAAAGTGAGTTCAAGGCCAGCCTAAACTGCAACAGTGAAAATGTCTCACACACACACACACACACACACACACACACACACAGAGTCCACAATTATTAATTGAACTATTTCAATTCCTATGAGTATGACTTTAAAAAAATGATTTAAAGAAATATTATAAAGTTATTTGTTCTTCAATCAGGACACTTTAGGATTAATACCGACACAAATATTTATAAAAATATGAACAAATGACCCCATGAAAATTCTCTAGATGAAACTACATTAACAACATATTTCAAAACAGCTAGCACACACGGGGGACTGCACATGGAATAAGAAATACCATGTGATTCTTCCCACACAGAGCTCCTCTCTGCCAAGGAGATCAGATATTTTAAGAACACACTTGAACTATCAGTTGAGAAGGTAGCATGACTTTAAAGCATTTTTAGGTTTCCCAAAAGAAGTGCTCAAAAGCTCCTCTCTCTAGTTGACAACTTCAATGTCATTCTAAGAACAACAGAAATATGTAAACCATGTCAACTTTTCCTCTTGCCTCTGCCACCAGGCCTGGGCTCTCCTCCCAATCTGGTCAGCCAGCATCCTGGCCCACACCACAGTCCCTCCCTCTCTGGGACCTTTGCAACAGTTTGATTACAAGTCTCTCCTGCCCAAAATGATCTTTTCTAAAATGCTGATGTGACTAGGCCCCTTTCCTGCTCAGAGCCTTTGGTGGTTCTACATGGCTCACACTGGGCTATGCTGATAGGGCAACACAGGGTCAGAAAGGATGCCTGGTGAACTCAACCTTTACTGTCCACAATGCAAACACTGCATGGGCTTGCTGTATATTCACTCGCCTGAATATTCCTTCCAGGCCTGTAGGCTGAGCCAGGGGTGGGCTGCAGCCTTTGAAGGCAGCCCTCATGTAAAAAGAGACCTACTGTGGGCATGCTATGTTCGTAAGAATCAATTGGCAACCAGTTGTTTGGAACCTAGAATACTACTTCCCATAAATAGCACATGATAGAGTGATGAAGTGCCTATGATGGCCCATAAGACCCGATTACCCCATACTTCGACAAAGTCACATTTGCAAGGAGAAAGGATGGATATCTATTTAAAGATTTATCTAGCACCTCCTGTAAGGAATCTGCTAGCTCCTTCAATAAAACCACACTCTCATCTTCCCACCTAGGACATCCCAATGGGATGAAGCCATTCTCAGTCACCTACCTTCCCTTAAAGAATCTCACCAATCACTGCTACCCTTATCTCCGGGATCTCATAATACTGTTTTCCAGATCATTCAGGCTCAGTCTATAGAGAGGTCCTGCCTTCATGCTACACAGAAGTGCAAGCCTTCAGTTGAAAAAGCATTCAGGAAACAAAAGCAGAGTAACTTATAGGGGCTCCTGGATGTGCTGACCCCAGCCAGCCCTCCTTTAAGCTGAGGCCATCATTTTCATGACCTGGGACAAAGTCCTCAAACACATTTGACCCTGCAGAGCCAGAGGCCAAGACATTAGACACAGGGAGAAATAGTTCTGAGTCTTTGTCCCAGGATGAGCAGCAGTGGTATCACAACAGCCTCCCTATAGGAGGTCTACCCTCTTACCATGGGGTAAACTTAAAAAGTCAAGGTAGTTCAAGGTCAACACAAAAGTTGCTCATACTGTGTATGTGGATGTGAATGTGTGCACAGTGGTGCTGTTGGACCTATTTTCTCACAGCAACCATGTGCCAGGTGCTGAACTAGGTCCTGAAAGATTAAAAAGTCAAGTAAGACAATAGTCCTGTTCTGAGGGAACTTCCAGAACACAGTAGCAAAAGACTGATACACATCCAAGGACCTATGATCTGGTCTCTAAACTTGGGGGAATAGATTCTGACAGAGGTTGTATAAATCTGGCAGCACAAGCACTGATCTCTTACACTCTTGTTCTCTGTCCTAATTATGGGGTGACAAGGGTGCTACAGCTGTTGAGGTAACCAGACACAGCTGGAGATGCTCCTTGTCCAACCGGAGGATGGAAAGAAATTGGACAGCATGCAGTCTCTAACGTCTTTTTCTCAGGCAAGTCATTTACTGAATCACAGGCTAAAGTCTGATATGGGATGTTGTGCTGCCCACTCCAGAAGATGTGAGAAAAGAGATAACAATGGGATGCAAGTTCTGAGATACCTACAATGGGCACATGCAGAGGAAGATAGTTGCCGAGCTCTTCCTCTCCCGGTTTACTCCCTACACATGCACACATCCATGTCACAAAGGCACTTGGTTTACTGAGGCTCACACAGACCTCTGGGGCACTGGTTCAGAAGACTTAGGATGGGCTAGACCCTAATCAACAGTGCTAAGGAAATGCCAAGGAAAATAGGTCTTATAGATGGTTTGCAGATGGGGAAGGGACCAGAACTAGGCTGAATTATTAGAGTATCTGATGCCTCGTCAGCTAAAAGACCAAACCACTTGTTTCACTCTACACAGCCAGTGGAACATGCCTACATTAAATCTCCTCGAGTTACTGAAAATTCTGCCACAAAGACATGAAAGTGGATATATCATCTTAAACCTAATGGTATTCTTCCCTAACAAAAGGACACCTTTAGAAACTCTTACTCTTCAGAAGGTTGTTTTCAAACTGAAAATGCCTTTAGTGCCTGGATGTTTATCATCTGTGGGTCCAAGTGGAAAAGAGCAAGGGATTCCTACAAACCTCCTGCACAGCACCTGGTAGGCACTCTGCAGTCCCTTCTGACATGAAACCATCAAGGCAGATGTTGTATAGCCTGGGGGAAAACACAGCTGGTTGGCACAGGAGCAAAGCTACCAAACAATTAAAAGGAGAGAGAGCATTATTTTCTTCTCAGGCAGCTGCAGTAGCTCACACTCCTGTTCCCAGCCCTAGACAAGCCAACTGCAGAGAGCTGCCCACACAGTACAGCCTCAGCCAGACCTGGTACATACTAGAGAACAGTCCATCTGCCGGAAAGAAGGTCTAAGGGCCAGTGGCAACAGGCCGGGTCAGCTAAGCCCCTACACAGGATACCTTAGTGTAGCTTCAAAGACCTCAAACAGTCACTACCAATCCCTGTCTTTCATCCAGAAAGTGTTCCTTTGAACAGTTTCAGAGGAACAATCCTCTCTACCTGATGGTAGGCTGAATGATGCTCCCTTCAAAAGACAGCCACATTCTCATCTCACAACTTCTGAATGTTACATCTATGGCAAAGGCAATTTGGAAAGTTGATTAAGGATCTTAAAGTGCGGAAAAGTATCCTGGATTACCCAGGTGGGCAGGAAATGTTTTTATGAGGGAACCAAAAGAGCGGGGCTAGGGGGCGGCCAGAGATAGACGCAAGTAAGAGGGGGAGAGAAAGGCCATGAGCCAAAGAACGTGAGTGGCCTCCAGATGCTAGAAAAGCTAAGCAGACAGATCTTCTGCAGATCCTCCAGAAGGTACTAGTCCTGCCATCATCTTGACTTTAACCCAGTGAGACTGCTTCGACTTCTGACCTCCAAAACTGTAAGAGAATAAATCTGTATTGTTTTAAGCCATTTGATTTGTGGAAGTTTTCCGTAATAGCCAGAGGAAATATAAACACCCAGCAAAAACAGAAAAAGAATCACCTGTAGGGCTTCCCTAACTTCCCGCCCTCTTAACTTTGCTCTCTAGACCACTAACTACCCTATGCAGTTTCTCTTTCTCACTGTGCCGTAGACATCTGGATCACTCATTTGCACAAAACTTCTATTTCCCCCAGGGACCAACAGCTCCTGGAACCCAAGAGAAGCCCCATTTTCCTAGGAGGAGGAGTTCTGGCCACCTTTCCCATTCTGTCCCTGCAGGTCTCTCCTGAGCTGCAGGTTCAGACCTGCCAACCAGCTCTCCAGCTCTTGGAACCTCAGTCTCCCACTAATCCTGCAGCTTCTCTAGGGCTTGATTGTGGATTAGAAAACGCTTAGTACCTTAAATAATTCCTCTCGGAAATGGTTCTCAACACCTGCCCCGCCTATTCCTATTCCAGTTTCTATCTCACACTTCACTTTCAAAATAAAGATGCAGATGAAAATATATTCAGACACTCTGTTGTGTCCTGTCATGTTAATTATCAACTTGAGGCAAAAGTCTTTTTCCCAGAGAAGGGAAAGATTTGCATTCTGTGTTGAAGATGTTCTGAATGGCCCAAGATGTGGGCTCTCATCTCATAGCAACTTCTCAAAGATAAGACTGCTTTGCTCTCAAGATCCCTAAATGCTGTTTTCCAAGAGAGTTTATAGTAAAGTGTACACCATAGCTATCAAAATTTAAAACATCAAACTGTATGTGGAGTTACACCCCTATAATACCAGCACTTCGGCAGCCTGAGGCAGGAAGATCACACGTTCTAGTCCTGGGCAACTTAGTGAGACCTTGTCTCAAAATTTAAAATGAAACAAAATGAAGTGAGAAGAGGGACTGGTTATGTAGCTCAGTGTGAAGATCTTAGGTTTAATTTCCACTACCACACACACACACACTCATTCACATCCATGGATACTCTTTTCTTAAGCAACAAGTCATATAAGGACATTTAATACCAATTGCATATAATTTTTTAATGATAAATAACCTTACGGCCATAAATTAAATTACAAATGAAACTCCCCACTTCTCCCACAATATTCCCTAGTGCTCTTCTAGGGTTTGATTCTCCTCATAGAGTGGGAGCTCCTTGAAGGCAAGGAACACTGTTTTCTTCATCACTCTGAACTTGCTACAAGCAGTTCTTAATGTTTCTTGAGTGAATTAATTAATTTACTTCCAAGCTCCAGCCACTGTCCTTTATTTATCAAATGCAAACAAAAAACAAACCCTACTAGTACGCAGTGGGTTACTGTCACTGTAAGGCCGTGTACGTTTTTCCAAAATTAAGGAAGGAAAGGTTTATTTAGCTCACAGTTTGTGGAGATTCCAGTCCATACTCAGCTGGCTCCAAGGCAGAGTGGCACGTGACACAGGGCAAGAGTTCATGGTGGAAAACAGCAAAGGCAACAAGAGAAAAGGGAGGAATGAGACAAAAGACTTTTTCTGTCACTTATATTGTATGTAGACTACCTGCCCTCGAGTGGGTGCCACACTTGGACCATGAATCAATCACCAGTTTTGGAAGCCCACCCCTCATGACTGCATGAGGTTTTGGAGGGCATCTAGACACAAACTATAACACAGGCTAAAAGGCTCTAAGACATACAAGAAATGCAGGAAAACTTGAGAAGTATTACACATAAGGCCACAAGAACCTTAGCTTATCTGATGGGATTTGCAAATGCCTTGGTTTGATGAGAAATGCAATGGGGATGATTTGGTCAGAAGTGGAAGAGGCTCTAACAAATTAGACTTTGAGGTAACCCCCGATACTAGGAGGACTTTTGAGTTCCTTAATAAATGCATAGGAAATGAAGTGACTTCTGTAGGAGTAGATTTTGTTTAGAAGCAGATTTTTAAAAAACTATCATTTAGGGGCTAGGGATTTAGCTCAGCAGCATAAGCGCCTGCCTGGCAAGTATGAGGTAGCAAGTTCGATTCTTGGTACTAAAAAAAGAAAAAATAAATTTAAAAAAAATTTTTTAAAAACCCCAACTATCACTTAAATCCAGATCCAGAGCACATTGCTTTACTCAAGGAGCAAAGACACATTAACGAGTCTATTCAGCGTATGTTCCTCCTAGAGCTTGTGTATGCTTCTAGTTTTCTTCCTGACCCAGCTTGTGCTTCCCACCTCCCCTCAATTAGCATCCCCCAGGGCTCCTTTACCTCCCACTCATTCTTACCTTTTAAGAACTAGTGCTGTGAAACTTAGAAGTTTTTCCCTGAAAACTCCTATCTATACTTCTCTTTCTTAGTTCCTACTATGTATGCCCTTAGGCCCTTGGCTCACCCAGCTCTTTTCTCAAAACATTTGCTGTTGAACAAAATAGCAATGATGTTTATACTTCATTCATTCATGTATTATTCAACTCCATATTCCTAGTACCTGTATGCTTAAGGTTGAATTAAATAATGAAAATTTCATCGCTTGGAGTTGGTTGTTGCAAAGGGTAGGGATTATCCTTATAGCCTCTAGAAGTTCTAAGTAAAAATCTGATGACTGGCTTGACATTGTGTACTAAGTGGAAATATTCAGTAATAAAACTGTATCAGTACACTCTGATGTGGTATTTGATGGTACATTTTCAATTTATATCACATCAATTTAATAAGGTCTAAATTTACTCATATGTGAGTATATAATTCAAGACAACTTATCAGCAAATAATTATCTAATTACAATGTAAGTATCTAACACTTTAGGGCAAAAAGTGCAATAAATATTAAACAGGATGTAAAACTGCTTTCTTACTTTTCATTTGTATATAAACATGAGGGGCCTACTTTACATTAGCAAGATTATTCACATCCTGTTAAATTCTATTTTAAAAGCTAAATAATTGTGACATCTCAGTTGAGTAGAAAGAAACCAGACACCTAGATACAATCCAAACTCTGCCAATGCATATATGGTATCAGAGTGTTGAAGCCTCCTCTCGATCTCCATTTCACTAACTCTGATCCCACCTAGAACCATCTCCTGCCTCCCTACAAGCAGATCAGTGCAAAACAGCAACACAGTATATAGGAAAGTATGGTGCACACTCTAAAGTACTGTACCAGTTTTCTAGGGCTGCTATATTGAATTACCACAAGTTGCAGACTTGAATTTATTGTCTCATGGTTCTAAATCAAGCTGTTGGGAGGATATGTGTCTCGCATGTCTCCCCTAGCTCCTGAGGTTTGCCTCTAATCCTTGGTTCCTTGGAAATGCATCGCTTAAATCTCTGGCTACACTTCACGTGGCCATCTTTTCTCGCTGTGTCTCTGTGTCTTTGTGCCTCTTATCTTCTCCTTGGAAAGATAATAGGCACAGTGCTAAGAGCACTTTCCACTCCCATATGACCTTAGCTTAATTGCTTATATTTGAATTTATTTTCTTAGGGTTTTCTTGTTTTTTGTTTTTGTTTTTGAGACAGGGTATTGCTATGTAGCTCAGGCTGGCGTTGAACTTACTATGGAGCCTAGCCTGGCTTCAAACTCATGGCAATCCTCCTGCCTCAGCCTCCCAAGTGCTGCGATTATAGGCATGCACTACCATGCCTGGCTTGAGTTTTATTTTCAAATAAGGTCATATTTTGAAGGGCTAGAAGTTAGGTCTTCAACATATCTTTTTGCAAAACAAAATTAAATCCACAAGCACCACGTGAATAAAAGCACCACATTTCAAACCCATTGAAATAAGGTTGACCTAGGTAATTCGGACTAATCCTTCCAGTAAGAACAGTAACAAAAGGTGGGAATATATATATATATATATATATATATATATATATATATATATATATATATATAAAAGCTCTGCCTTAAGTTAAGGAGAATTATCTGTTAGTAAAGAATAATTCAGGGCCAAGATTTAGGAGAGAGAAATCTAGAGAAGTAAGCCTGGGATCTGGGGACACTGTTTCCTAGGAATGCCTACAACTTCTAGTAGTTAGTGGAGTCTGAGAAGCTAAGCAGCAATTCAGGAGAGTGTGTAGAGCTAGCAAACAAAGCAGAGTTCATTTTTAACAACTGTATGCTGAGCAGACTGTTTCTCATAGGTACAGAAGCCCTCTCAATCCCTGAAACTAGAGTACAGAGCTAGCTGATTGCTGGTGCCCAGGTGGCAGTCAGAAACAAATCTAAATCCTCCCTAAAGGATGATCACATCAACTAAGGCCTCAGATTATTTCCATAAACTGTCATCTATGACATCTGACACTTAATCAAAAGTAACTGTATATGAGACAATATGAATTTATTCCAAATAAAATAATAAGCACTTGAAATAGCTCATAAGGGCTCAAATGAAAGTGTTATAAAATGTGGAATTTAAAAAATACACTTAAAGAATTCAAAGTGGTAAAAAGTACAATGGAAAAGTTTCTCAGGAAAGCAGAAATAGAATGAAACAAAAGGAACACATAGTAATTCGAGAGCTTAAAAATAATTAAAAATAAGAATTCAATATGTAGGTGTAATAGTTTACAATTTGAAGAGGAAGTTAATGAACAAAATGATAGGCCAAATGAAATTACCTTGTTTAAAACTCAGAGAGACAAACGAATAAAAAATAAAGATGAGAAGGTAAAAGATACACGGAGAGGCAGTGAGAAGGCCTAATAGATAAGTAATGGGAGTTAAGGACAGGAGAGACTATACAGGAAACATACCACCAATAATTCTTTAAGACTGTGGAAGAACATCAAGCATAGACTCAAGATCTTAACTGAACGAGCTCCAAACTAGATAAATAAAAGTAAAACTATACCTAGGCACATCATCAGGAACTGCTCAGAAGAAAGACAAAGAGAAAATCTTAAAAGCAGCAAGCAGCTGGGCAGGTTGGGGGAATGGTTTGCATTATTATAAAAGAATTAACAGTAAGACTATTTCTTAATGAAAATTCTAAAAGCCCAAAGACACTGCAATATCATCAAAATAGTGACAGAAAATATTTAAATGTTCAAAGAATAAATAATATCAATGTTAAATATTCTTTAGAAAGAAATAAAATATTATAAAAAACTTTTCCAGAAAACCAGAAAGAAGGTATTCCTTGAGTCATTTTGAGTCAAACCAAGCCATGGCCTAAAAATGTGACATAGACCACCAAAGTAAAATTATAGTAAAAACTCCTCCTGAACAAAAATCCTGAATATTAGGATACTGAATTCAGAAATATATAAAAATGATAGCATATCATTAACAACTTGGTTTTATTGCAGGAATGCAAGTCATCACATGTTGGAATGAAGAAGAAAACCAAATGATCATATTCATAGATTCAGAGAACAAATTTGATTAAATTCAACATGATTTATGATGATAAAACACTTTGCAAACTAGGATCAGATGGGAGCTTCCTGAATCTGCTAAATGATGCTTATAAATAACTATAGCACTCCCTAGACTTGGTGAAATATTGAAAGCTCCCTACTGAGATCAAGGAAAAGACAGTAAAGACCGCATCACTGCCTGTATTTAACATCATACTGGAAAAAAATATAGAGGTAGAAGAAAGAGAAGAAAAGACCCTTCACTCATAGACACTTTGAGGTTGCACACTGAAAAGCTCTTCCATTAATTTCTAGAACAATTAGAAGATACAAGGTTAGTCTAAAAATACAGTAAACATTTAAAAAAGAAAAAAGCTATAATATGCACTAACATCAAAAGCAAAAAATATGCAAGACCTCTACACAGGAAATTTTAAAGTCATTAATAAATACCACACACACACATACTCACTAATTCACTTTCATGAATCAGTGGATTCAATATTGTAAAGATGTCCAAATCCCCAAGCTGGCCTTGATAAAAATCAAACAGTTTTTGTTTGTTCATTTTGTGGACACTGGAAAGAGGCAAGCTAATTTAAAAATTTGTGTAAATAAAAAAAAACCAATAATAAACTTGTTCCAATGACTACAGAAACTTACTGCACAGCAATAGTTCTTAAGAAAATGTCACTTTGGTAAAAGAATGCACAAAACAATAGAATAGAAATTCCAGAAAGTAGCCGTGGCTGCCCCAGGGCAAGAAGCAAGAAGCAAGAAGCAAGAAGCAAGAAGCAAGAAGCAAGAAGCAAGAAGCAAGAAGCAAGAAGCAAGAAGTAACAGCGTTTCCTGGGATCCGCGCCATGTTGGAACTTAGGGCACTGAGCAAACCAGCAACC
>PVJX010031614.1:0-21131 GCA_004027295.1 Dolichotis patagonum
ACATATATACGTATGTATACACAATAGAGTTAACATACTACCAATCACTATTAGTCCAGCAAAAAGAATAGTTCTTGCTTTCATTATTTGGTTCTTTGATTAATTTTTCATGCCTAAATCTGTAACCTGAACAACTACTTCTAAGATAATCACATGCAATATATTAGCTAGTGCTGATTTTCTACTATATTTTTAAATTCTGTATCATGACTATCATTTTTTCTGTTTTGCTTTTTAAAATAAAAAAAAAAGAAAATATAAAGATATTCCTTTCTTGAGGTTTAGCTCAGCAGCATAAGCACCTGAAGTGCAAGGTCATGAGTTTGATCCCCAGTAACAAAAAAAAAAAAGTATCCCTTGCTCACAGGTAGGAAGAACCAACGTAGTGAAAATAGTCTTCCTCCTAATATTGTTATGAAGATTTAATTCAATTCTGAACAAAATCTCATTAGCATACTTCAAAGAACAAAAGAAAAAATTCCTAAAATTCAAAATTCTTTAGGAACCAGGAGAGACCTAGAATACCAAAAGAAAATCTGGGCAACAAAGACAAGGCAGAGGCCATCACAATCCCTGATTTGAAATTATACTGCAAAATTACTGTAATAAAATCAACAGGGTATGGAAAAAATAAAACAGACCTGAGAATCAGTGGAACAGATTAGATGATAAAGATACAACTCCAAACACATTCAGCCAAGCTATTTTTGACAAAAGGGCCAAACGTATTCACTGGAAGATAGATAGCCTCTTTAATAAACAGTGCTGGAAAAACTGCCTTTTCACATTGCAAAGACTACAACTTGACTCATATGTATCACCATGCATTGAACTAAAATCAAAATGGATCAAAGATCTAAATAGTAAAAAAGAAACACTAAATGTACTGGAAGAGGAAATAGGCAGAACTGTTGAAGATATAGGTATAGCCAAAGATTCTATGAAAAATAAAAAGCCCAATCTCACTGGAAATGCTGCAAAGAATTGACAACTGGGACCTAGCTCTATTAAAAAGGTGTGCAGTTTTTTTGTTGTTGTTCTTTGTTTTTGTTTTTGTTTTACAGTGAAAGAAATCACCAACACAAGGCCAACCCACAGAGACAACCCACAGAGCAGGAAAAAATTTTAGCCAGTTGTCCCTCAGAAAAGGGACTTCTATTTAGAACATATAAAGAACTGAATAAAATCAGATTTTAAATTTAAAGACCCAATCCAAAAATGGGCATCTGAGATGAATACACAACCCTCAGATGAAGATATACAAATGTCTAATAAATATATGACAAAAATTCATCATCATTGATCATTCAAGATATGCAAATTAAAACAAATTGAGATTCCATCTTACTCCAAAAAGGATGGTTATCATCAATAAATAAACTAATAACAAACCTTAGTGGGATATTGGGGAGAATGGAATCCTCCAGTACTGGTGGAAGTGTAGATTAGTGCAACCACTGCAAATTAGTGTGGAGATTTCTCTAAAAGCTAGGATTAGAAGTTCCATTCAACTCAGCTGTTCCCCTCTGGGAATTTCCCAGGAATAATTAAAGGTGTCATACCATAGTGTTACACACACACACCTACATTTATAACAGCACAGTTCGTAATAGCTAAATCTTGGAAACAACCCAAATACCCATCAACAGAGGAATAAATAAAACAGACATTTTTTTTAAGTAATGGAGTACTACTCAGCCACAAGCAAGGATAGACCTCAGAGATCTAAAGGTAAATCAATGCACCCTGAGACCATACTTAAGTAAAATAAATTGGACACACATGTGAAAACATCACATTTTATCCCAGGTGTGACAAAGCAAAATAATATATGTAGCCGAAATGTACAGTAGATATTGTAAAATAGGGACACATTTTTCAAAAGCAAAGAAGTAATTAGGGAGTTGGAAGAGGGAAAGGAGAGAGGAAGGAAGACAAAAAGGAAATTAAATGATAAGCAAAATGATAAAATGCAAACAAGATTTGTAAATAGGAAGGGGAAGAGGGATTGAAAGGAGAGGAGATTGGGCAAAAGAAGGATCAAACGACATTATTTACAGATACAAATTCCCTATAATGAATATGATCTTTATGTATACCCAAATTGTACAATAAATTTATTTGCAATAAAGATAAAAATGAATTAAGATGTGTAATGTACATGTGCCAGTTTACCATAATAAATCTAATCATTATGTGCTACAAATTTGTACACAAAATAAAAAATGATTAAAAATAAATCCATTTTTGAAATGGCAATGGGCAGCATTCATACATTTGAATAAAATATGCATAATAACAAAATAACATGTCAATAGAACCAAACTACCAATGACTAAATATTGCAAAATAAAGAAAGAGAAAATCAAAATAGGATGTATTGAAAATATCTATACTACCTTTCTATAAATTCAAACTGTTTTGTCTTTATAAATTTATTTTTAAAACAGCATAGATTGTGTCATGACACATTTTCAGGAGACTCTTTTTAGAGTCATTAAAATATATAATCCAGTAATTGTATCCTCTTTTTTCCTTTTTTTTTTGTTTTTTTGTTTTGTTTTTGTTTTTGTTTTTGTTTTTGTTTTTGTGTTTTTTGAGACGATGCTGGAGATTGAACCCAGGACACATCAGGCAGTAGTCTTTCCAGGAGCTCTCCCTCCAACCCTGTACTTTTCTTCGCATTCCTGTCAGTTTATGATTAAGTAAGTCCTGCTCCTTAACACTCAAAGGTGACAGATGAAATTTCCTGAGATGACTGATGTGATCAATAACCTTGGTTTCCATTTCTGTCCACTGATCATAGGCATTAACCATATCATTATTTAGCACTTCTCATGTGAATATTAAAGTGGTATAAATTCTTAAGAAAAATAAAGAAGCAGCCTAGTTCTTTATACACTACATTATAATGTCCAATAAATAAACATATAAATAAATTAGGCCTGTGAAAAAAACATTTCTTAGAAATGAGAAAGGAGTTTAACTCAATGGCCCCACAATTCTGTAACTATCACATACATATACCCAAGAGCAATACATGAACACATGCAGCTAAAACCCTGCACAAGAATATTTATACAAGTATTATGCATGTCAAACGTTAAATCATAATTTAAATTTTATCAATAATGAAAAGCACACATATATAATTAGACCCTATTAAAGAAAAGGCATATAAGTATATGAAAAAAATATAGCTAAACACAATTACAATACTGAAACAATCTACATACTAAAACAATTCCTGCCAAGAGGGCAATTTTACAAGCAAAGTTCAAACCAAGTACTGGTAATCCATGCTTTGGAAGTCAAGATTAAGTACCATAATTACAGAAACAGAATCAATGAATGACTGGGACAAAAGAAAGACTTGACATATATGAGATATCTTGGCCAAGTAGGGAAATTTCAAATATGCCCTATTGCATGATTCTTCCTGTAAGCTTTTTGAGTCCTAAAATGCATTCCAGTTTCATTTGGGGGAGCATCTGCTTTCTCTGTGTCTCATTATGAGTGTTGAACAGAGGGACTCACATATGCTAGGTAGGGTCTTTACCCCTGCACTACACTCTCAACAACATGTCCACATTTTGAAACCTTCAGTATGTTGAAGAAGCAAATTGAACTGTGTTAAACGTTAATGAAACTTACAAAACTGCTATTTAGTCTTGCAGTTAACGCACAAGAAAATGGCAGAAAGATCTCAGACTGGGCTACAGTACATGAGTGAAAAAATGAGGTTTAGCTACTTTGCTTAATATGTTCTTGGTGTTTAGAAAAAATGTTATTTACAGATATCTAAAATAGCTTCAGGCTTATGTTAGGTGCAGAAAAGTAAATATAATCTAAATTGTGAAGTGATATTGATCCCAACTTGAAATGTCTATATTCTTTTACGAGTGCAGTGAGAATTCTTAAGGATGTTGATATACAGGTCTTCATTCTTAACATGCGTGTGTTAAATTTAGAAATATTAACTCTGGTAATGTTATAACAAATTAATTCCTTAGCCTATTATAGAGAGATACACTCTGCTTCAATCAGCTTTCTTTGACATGCAAAAACCAGAGTTGTAAAATTCTATGAAAATATTGCTTTCAGAGAAACAAAAACATGACTTTTGAATTAACAGGAAAAAGACCTCTACTAAAAGTTACTTAATTGAAAAAAAGTTATTTAATTGATAAGAGAAATGCACAGGATAAATAAACCATTGGGTTTTCCATCCTCTGCTGAAAAAGAATTGTGGAAACCATTTCTATAGGTCTATCTGCTCTGTGATATTTCCTCAGCGATGTCTCATAAAAAGAACACAGATCACGCTACTTGTACTGAGGAATGTCATGAACCCAAGATACATTCTATTTCTAGATTATTATCCGGATTTCTGTGGTATTTAACAAAGAATTAACATATAGATCAAGGATGCAAATTTATAACAAAAGAAATTAATTACTTCATTATATGTAGTCACACAACTTGGCTTAATGACAGTATGAAATGTTGATAATGGCAATAAAAAATTCTGAATGCACAAAGAAAGAGAAATGTGTCCAAATGGTGAAACAGCCAAAATTCAGAGCTAATATTCATTCTTATATGCTGTGACTGTGAATGGGTCTGCTTTGATAATGTAGCACTGGAAACTGGAAACTGGAAACCTAGAAGACAGAATGTGTTTCTAAAATACTTTTTATACTCAAACAGGTGTTTCCAATTTTGAGAATATGATAATTTTTGTCCAGTTCTTTCAAATACTAAAATGAATAAACACCAAGTATCGCACAGTTAAAATACACTAAAATACCCTGCTTGTCTGAACTCTAGAATTTGACAGTGCAAACTTATTTTCATGGAAAGGAAGAAGTTTCTTGCTAACTATACTGAAAATCTAATGTATTACTCTAAATAATGCAAAGTATATCATAGTTCAGTTTATGTTCTCACAAGAGAAATTCAAACGTGTAATTTCCTAAACTTTTTTATGTTTTAATGCTTATTTTAGTTTTCCTCTTCGTGCTCATACTAATGAAAGGTAATCGTATCACTGATTTTCCTGATTCCCCCCTGAATTCCTCTATCACATTTTTCCAGAAAAAGTGGATGTACTTTCTCCCATTTTGATAACACATGTTACAATACAGATTTATGAAAGTGTCTGGTTTCGCATATATATATATATATATATATATATGTATATATATATATATATATGTATATATATATATGCCAAATTGAACTCATGACCTTGCACTTGCCTGGCAGGCACTTAGGCCTCTGAGCTAAACCCCTGGCCTGGTTTGGTGTATTCTTTGCATTTGACTTCAACAGAAATTTTTACAAAAAAACTTGCTTGTCACTAGTTATTCTTAATTTCATGATTTATTATTTAATTGAATAAATTTTATGCTTCATTTAATTGTAATTCTTAAAATGCATTTTTTCTACTGTAGAATGAAATTACACTGTAATGTCTTCTTGGTGATTTTTTTTTTTTTTACTATTTTCTTTTTTGTACTGGAAATTGAACTCAAGGTCTTACACTTGCTGGGAAGGTGCTGTGATGGTAAGCTATATCCTCGGCCCTTGGTTATATTTATGCAATGAAAATGTAAAATTATGTTAATAGAAATTTGACTTTGAAAATTTGTAAAAAAGTAAAAAAAAAGTAAGAAGAACCATTGAATTAATTTTTATGTCTTTCTGGAACTTAATTCTAAATAAATATTGTACTTTCTCTACTTTTTCCATTCAAATCTAAGACAAGTGATAAAAATCAGTTTGGTCAATTTGAGTATGATTTATCTTACGGAAAATTTTTGACTTTGGTTAAAAATGGTATTAAATGCACTAGAGAACAGGTTTATCAATATTACTTGATGCAAAATTAATTCAAATTCATTTTTAAAAACATAATTTTTGTTCCAGTACATGGTGTGGAGCAGAAAGGGACTTAAAAGCTCTAAGGGGTGAGCTTTAGCCTTGGAACAGATGGATGCAAGTGTGTGGCTTCATGGGTTACAGACAGTGCCGACTCTTAGGCTCTCCAGCAGGTGGGTGGGTGGCTTTGGAAGTGGGGCACTCTGGGGTCATACCTGGGTACCCACAAAGATGGGAAATCCTATTGGAAAAATTCACTTCAGAAGAGGGAACCCAATAAATTATTAACATTTAAAGAAATTGGGCTGTAATTCCAACACTCAGGAGGCTGAGGCAGGAGGATTGCTGCAAATTCAAGGCCAATCTGGGCAACTAAGTGAGTTCACGGCCAAACTTCACTGCATAGTGAAACCCTATCTCAAAAAGACAAAAATTTTTAAAAAAGGAAAGTTACCAAAAAGTTATTGCTTCTCATACTAACAGTCCCAACTGGGGTCAAAGGTGAGAGAGAGAGAGAGAGAGAGAGAGAGAGAGAGAGAGAGAGAGAGAGAGAGGAAGGAGGAGAAGAAGCAGGAGAAGGGAGGAAGAAGAAGGAAAGAAAAGGGAAGGAAAAAAACAAAAGATGGAAACAAACATTGGCATGTTCTGAGGACTGATATTTTAAATAGGTCTCTATCACCCTGGGGAAGCCTGGAGTCACCATTCCAACCCCTATGTGAAGAGCCACTGCTCTCTAAGCATATTCACTTGCTTGCTTCCTCATTTGTCCCCAATTTAATCAATTTTATGTGAGCAATTAATCTTATTGGTTAACCATAGTTCTGTCCTCCCTTATGCCTACCTTGTGAATTCTCATGTTTTCCCAACCTTGAACACATGTCACCTCATGGCTTTGTTCTATAAAAGTCCCCAAGAAGACAGTCTTTGGCAACCAATCCAGACTGGTAAGATTGTGGTGTGATAAGAGAGACAAAGAAAGGAGAAAAGAGGCCTTTATGGTGGGCATAAGAGATAAAAGCACTCTCAGTGAGAACAAAGAGGTAGAAGTACTTTTATCAGATCTGGCTGGGAGAGGAGTTTGAGAGGTGGGCAAAATGACATATCAATAGCTGATATGACAGACCTGAAAATATGAAACAGAAAGATTTACTGGGTCTGGAACTGCAGTGCTTATTTTGGTTGTCAAGTGTTGGGAATTGGAGAGGGTTTGGCGTATGCACGAAAGGAGCCGGAGGTTTATTTCTGGAACTAACAGAACATAGAATTTACTCTTGGAGGGATAAGTTGCTTCTCTGGGCACGGTACTGAGTTGGATGGATGTCATGTTAGAGATAGCTAAACCCTAGACTAGCAGAAACTATCAGGGACCCCTTCTGTCTCTCTCAGGCAGAAGCTCTCTTTCTCTCGATAAATATATTCTGCTTGCAAACTTCATTGTTCCTAAAATTCATTCTTCAATTTTAGAGAACACAAACTCATACAGGAGATGTAGTAGGTTGGGAGTTTCATTCCCTATGTCACCATCACAGACATGATAGAGTCAGAAACCCTTGAAAACAGACCAATGATCTAACGTCTTCAAAATAAGATATATCACCTTACATGAACAGTATTGGTGGAATGAAGCATCACTTGTATGGCTTCTGCAAAACTTTCAGCATTGAGGCCATGCAAAAAAATTGGAGAGTACTATTGAGGCTTAATTCCTCTTATTTTCCATAATGAATTTAGCAATGTTATATTTCATTTTGTTTTGCTTTTTGTTTCATTTCATTTATTTTTGGCTGCCAGGTTCCATTAAGGAACATATGGGTGCTAGGATTGTCCTTACTTTTTTTTCCCCTCTTCTTCCAATTAATGTCATGCAGTCTCATTTGGGTAGGGAATTTTAGTCTCTCCCCAGTGTGCTAAAATAATTTGGCTAGACAGGGAAAAAAACCTGACAAGTCTTTTCAGGAGTGCCCACCTGAATCATCATTGGTTGATCATTTATTGGAGCATAACCAGTGCAGCTTATGAGATTTTGTTAAAAATTATATGAAAAAAAGTTGTTAGTGAAGTGCCAGTTTATCAACTAAGTGGACCTAACACAGTTAGTTCAGCTTTGGTCCTAAAACACCCAAGTATAAGTTCATGTCATTAAAGCCAAGCCATAGTGAATTATGGGCAAAGCTCTTCCTCATTACTATCCACAAAAACAGAATAAAGGTATCAGTAGAAACACTGGGGGGGAAATGAAATATCTCTTTCATCATTATCTCTGATTTCTCTGCAGTTGGCTTCACTACTTAGCAATTCTACCCTCATAGAGATTACCAGAAATCTCTAGGCTTACTTACATTTATAATTGAAAATCCTAAAGAGAAAGACTCTTTAGAGAAAATTCAGTACATGTTTTACAGTTGATTATAACTGGTATTGCATTAATCGTATGACCATGTATTAAGTACAGAAATAGAATGGAAATGGCTGTGAATGTATTTAATACATGGTATTTTAATTTTAGCTATTATTATCCCTAGATATGAGTGGGTAGGGTTAGACACAAATTATGTGAACTGGGAAAGGGAAAGGCATTATTTCCCAAAGGGAGAAAAGTGTTACTAAAATTAATGTTCCCTGAATACAAAATAATTGATATATATCTCATGAATACTTTAGTCTTATGATGGCATAGATTTCTAGTATCACCTAAAATAAAACTCCAAAAATTATCTGTTTATAAACATTTTCAAGTAGGAGTGAATGATGTATACAACTCTTGTTGCTTATGCAAAAGTGGATATTTCACTCTCAAAGCTACCAAGGAAATTCACAGCACCACATATATTTAAGGGTCTCTTCGTCAGTAGAGGTTGATAAACAGCAAATTTAACAACAATGTTCTTTTTCAAGGATAATAATTAGAATGCATGCTAGCTGCCACCTGTACTCAAGTCAAAGCTTGATCAGTAGTTTTATACTGATTCCAGACCTCTGTCAACAGTTTGCCTATAAGTCAAACTTCACAAGCAGAGGTGTTGGTAAGAAATTCACAGCAATTTTATCCAGATAATAGGTGACTACCAAAGTTAAATGAATATGATGTCTTATTATTGTTTTTGAAAATTGTTGTGTTAAGGAGACATAGGTGTAAAATACGTTTAGAGAACCAAAGGCAGGTCACCAAACTAATTTGTATTGATAATAAATTATGTGCCAAGAATATTACAACTGTATCTAGATGTATTTAAGGAACTTAAACATACATACAGATTTCTACTCTTTATCCTGTTTTGCTTTTCTTAAAAAAATAAATTTCAAAAAAAGAATGCTACAATTAATTCTGTATTCTACCTCTCATTTTTAAAATAAAATGAACTTCTGTTTTGATAAAAAAATTAATGCAATTAAATTAATTCACTTTGAATGCATATTTACTTTAAATACACACAAAAATTTATTTTACCAGGACAGCTAATCATTTATAATTATTCATTCTTAAAAATAAAGTATGCAAAATGGAGACCATTTAATGAAAAGGAATGCAATATTATTTGTATGATTTTCCTAATATGAAGTCAATGAAACACCATTTAAAGATATAAAATATTATTGTATTGTATTGTTTATAAGTTTTAAAGCAAATAAAATATTTTATTTAACCTATAAAGTAAAACATAGTTTTACATAATCATGGCAGTTTACCTTCATGGAGACAAATTTTAGTAGTAGCATTACAACTATGAAATATAAAACTGAAATAATGCAATACAATGAAACTGAAAATGTACAAAAATATTAATAGTGTTTATTGTCAGGATACATGATTTTAATCTCACAAAAAACCCTGTAGCATACTTGCATATTTGCAAGTAGGTGGTAAATATAGGGAACTAACAACCTAGTATGTCAGAAGTATATGGTAAGACCAGTAAGAAAAAATATGGCTAGCTTTTAAATTTGTATTGTCACCTATCTACTTTTGCGAGTTTTCCCATGGTTTTGAAGTCCTAGCTACAGAATTGTCAAGCTCAGTGTCTTAAAATTTTTGCCGGTGTTTCTTCTAGGACTCTACAGGTGTCACATTTAAAATTTCATCCACTTGAATTGATTATTAAGTGCGATGTCAAACAAGTTCAGTTTCGTCCTTTGATACATGACTGCTCAGTTTTCCTAGCATCATTTGTGAAAGAAATTCTCTTTCCTTATTGTGTGTTTTGGTAGCCATGAAGATCAGTAGGATTTACCTGAGCTTTCTATTCTATTGATCTGTATGTCTGACTATACCAATACTGTTTCTATTGTTGTAACTTAATGAAAAGGAAATCTACAGCATGAGAAAAAATAATTAAAAACAAGTATAACATAAGTGAATAAATTCCAAAATATGTTAGAAAATCCCAAATTCAATAGTAAACAAATTTACTTAACAATCAGATTTGCTTAATGGGAAAATAACTGATGCATTTACCTATAGGAAACATACACCTAGATAAAAAGTAAAAGAAAAAGTGCTGAACATCTCTAATCTTCATGAAAATATCTATCATATGGGGTGTAGTGGTACATGCCTGTCATCCCAGCATATAGGAGACTGAGGCAGGAGGATTGCTGTGATTTCAAACTAGCCTTGGATACATAGTGAGTGCAAAGTCAGCCTGAATTACATAGCAAAATCCTGTCTCAAACAAACAAACAAACAAACAATACCTTTTGGCAGCGAAAAATGTGCATATGACATAAGAGAACAATAAACTGAAATATTGGAAATGATGATTATGGAGATGGATGTGACTGACATATGATGTATGTGTATGTGAAAAGTCACAGTAAAACCAATTACTTGCCACCTTCAATATACATTAATAATTATCATAAATAAAACTGAAATAAATATAACTGTGAAGGTATCTTGTTATTAATAGAATCTGTCATAACCATATAAATGTGTAGTTACATCAGGATGGATGACAGTCAAACAATAACATATTTATTGTAAATATTATAAACATAATAGTCCTCAGCAATTAAGATCAAGGAAGTATTACGTGAAGAAGTTGAAATTAAACCAGATAGAATAAGAAGGTGCCAAAGTCTGGGGGGTGAATGGTATAATATAGTGATGAGTGCATTGTTTAATATAATATTCAAAACTTTTACCTTAATTAAAAACTTGAGAAAAGTGGTAATGCAAATACGAGAGATATTTACAACTTAGGGTTAAATTGGTGAGATATTTGAGGTATGATAAATATCCTCAGCATCAAGGCACAACAACATGCAAAGGCACATACGAAAAGCACGTCTTTATAACAGAGTCAGATTTCAGAGCAGAAACCAGAATAGGTGATTCAGGAGAAATTCAAATTAGAGGATTTCTGAACTTTGAAGGACATGATAAAAATTTTCAAACCAACATGTAATTGGAGACTGAAAAAGGAATACTAACCAGAGATCAGAGTTTTATGTACAAACTCATTAAAATAGAGCACAGAGACAGAGTGAGATTTGTCCTACTGTTCTTAGGCAATGTGGCTGACAAGTCGCTGAAAGCAGGCTGAGAGTAAGTCCTAGGAATTTCGGGTGACTAGGAAGTATCAGTACAGGTTCAACCAGTGTGACAAAGGTACGTTCTGGTTCTGGTGAGAGATGTTGACTTGGGGGAGGCTGAACATATGGGGTGGAGGGATATGAGAAATATTTGTACTTTTATTTTTGCTATGAAACTATAATTGCTTTAAATATCATCTTTAGAGCAGCAGTATAGCTCAACTCACATGGAAAAGTAATTGATAATCCTTAACAAAAACCACTGAAATATTTGTACTCAGAAGCAGCAATTCCACATTTCATGATCTATAGTACTGATGCACTGTCCAATGTGTGAAGTACATGTGCACAATTGTTTTTCAATGTGGTATTGATTAAAATAGAAGCAGTTTGGAAATACATCCTCTATTATACAACACTATTTGTATAAAATGGGATTTGTTTACACAGGAAGTGTTATAAAACATAAGAAAATAACAAATATCAGCATTTAAGTACATTTAGTATATATTTTGAGTGAGAATGGCAAGGTGCTGAACAGTATATTCGCTTGCTTTTTGTGTAAAAGAATGTGTGTAAACAACAAATGTCATTTTGCATGTATGTGTTTGCAGACATGAGAAAAAACTAATAAGGGCAAAATCTATACAGGGAAGGAGAGAACGGAGGGACTGAGGAAGAAGAAAACAATTTTAAAGGGAACCTATGATCAACATTTTAATAAAGTTGATAACAGACTGAAAAGCACTGATTTTAGGAAATGAAATAAAACAAAGTGTATATAATCCTAAATCAAGATACCATCTTGTCCTACCTTAGAGCATGTAAGCTAATGGAACCAAAAAAGAGAAATCTAGGAAAAATTATTTCACTTGCTTTTGATGTGACCACAAAATATTTTTAATTTGAAAATTAAAGTGCAAAAAATCCATGCCCATTCATTTCAGAGAACTGTTTTTCAGTATAATGAGACAGTTTTAGGCCTTAAGGGAAAACTTTACTTTGCAGAAGATAGCTAGGTGACAAGTCTTAAAAGAATGATAAAACAAGAGCATCACTATTTTAAAAATGCTAGGAAGTATTGGTAATTAATGTTAAAATAAGTAACTGCATTACTGATGTAGGGTGGACATTTGCGTGTTTAGATTACTTTTCAATTGCAAAGAGAAACACATAACTATGGAATGGAGGACTTGTGCCACAACTTTTCTCCATCTTTTTGAAACAGGGTCTCACTGTGCAGTTCAGGCTCCCTTGACCTCACTTTGTAGTCCAGGCTAGTCTTGAACTCACAATGGTCCTCCTGCCTCAGTCTGGAGTGCTGGGATTACAGGCATGCACCACCACTCCTGGTTTATTGTGCCACATTCTTAAGTAGACAATTTTAGCATCTTCACTGACGGACAACAAAATATCCTATATTTCCTATTGGGTTTATAAAATACTATTTTTAACCTCATTCAGGTTGAGGTAAGATTGTTTAAAGAAACAGAAATTACCTATCAATCTATTAATTTAGAATACTTTAAGCTATAATTATCCAAATTGATTATCATTATTAATAATTAATGTGCCAGATAATAACTGTCACTAGTGCCACTTTCTCAGACATTTTCCAATTGCTTTACTACTGTCACAATAACTATTCTACAGCTGATTTCAGCTAATTTGTGTGAACCAAATTATACAGACCATGGGATGGTTGCAATCTCATTGATAATGTATACATTCACCGTAGAAGAAATCCTATATTCAGTAAAAATTAAAGAAAAGAAAGATTTAAACAAGGCAGTTTTGAAGGCATTTTGTCTTCTTAACAGATTTACTGAAAAAGCAGGGCAAACACAGACTCCCAGGTTTCTGTCATTTTTTTCACTTTCTTTATTTCTTCATTGTGAGGTTGATATTAGATGTCCATATTTATCCATCAGTTTTGTGCTAGCATAAGCCAAGTTTTGTAAGATATAAAAGTTAAAGTAAAGGTCTTAGAAAATCAGTACTGAATTATAAAAATCAGACTAAATCAAACAATTCTTTCTTATTTTTTTCTAAAATAATGTGATTTATTCTAATCCATTTTTCACTACATACAAAATTGTCTTACAATAAAAGAAAAAAATTATAGACATAAATGCCTACTATTGGAAGCGTACAGTGAGCTCATAATGATGACATAGAGATGATATTTGAAGAATTATTTTTTTTTAGAAAACAATTGAGACACTATTTGAGTTTTCAAAACTTAAATGCATAAAAGAAGTAAATATGTCCTTTTGGACTTGTGCAACATATGTTACAGACTGGACTTATTCATCCACATGAAGTCTGTAAAATGCAGAAGTGACATCTAATGCATATTAATGTATTACTTTGTATTAACTACTTCAAAGCATTTAAATTGCAGATATTTTGCCAAATGCATATGCACCAGGAACTTGACAGCCACACACCAGAATACCAGATGCTCCTTAATAGAGTATGACTATGTTTCATTTTGTGATTTACACAATGTTATTCTTTTTAATATTGTGCCTGCTCCAGAGGAAGGAAAGAGGCAAAGAAAAGTAGAAGTTAGGAGAAAAAAGGAAAGGAAGGAGAGAGGGAGGAAGAGAGCAAGGAATGTTAATGTTACTTTTCAAGATTCAGTCATATGTTAGGAATTTTTGCTTTCTTTATTTCAGACATTAATTTGAACAAAAATCTCATGCCTCTCTATCTTAACACTCCTTACTCCATTCAGGTATATTTCTACATTCCATCATACTTTTAAATGTAGAAATTTCTTGTTTTCTGGACTTTTCATTGAACTATATATTGAAATTAATTCAAGTTGATGGAAATTAAGTATATTTAATTTTATTTTGCTTAGTTTTAATATAAGTAATAATATTTTTAAATTTTTTTCAAAAAAAGGATTTTATTCTTTAGGTAGAGCAAAGTATTTACAACTTTTTGAAATTATGAACTTAGATAAGTGAATGTTTTTAATGTGAAACATTATTATTTTCATTAGAGAACAGTAAATATTTTAATAATGGAGCTGTTCTCCAGGGAAAGAGGAAGAAAAAGCTTCTTCTAATTAGAGAAATGCAAATTAAAACAATTAAGATGTCATCTCACTCCAAAATGAATGGCAAGGACCAACAAAATCACCAATAACAAATGCTGGAGAGGCTGTGGTGAGAAGGAACTCTTCTGCACTGTTGGTGGAAGTGTAGACTGGTGCACCTACTGTGGAGGTCAGCCTGGAGATTCCTGAAAAAGCTGGGATTGGAAGTCCCATTTAACCAGGTATTCTACTTCTGGGCATAATCCCAGAAGAATCGAAAACTTCATACCACAACAATATATGTGCACCTATGTTTATAGCAGCACAATTTGTAGTAGCCAAATCTTGGAAACAACCTAAATGCCCATCAACTGAAGAATTGATAAAAAACATGCGGTATTTTGATACAATGGAGTAGTACTCAGAAAAAAAGAAAGATCACATTGAGATTTTTACAGGTAAATGGATGCAACTTGAGACCATATTCATAAGTGAAATAAAGCAAACTCACATGTGTAAATACTGTATTGTCTCCCAAGTATAAAAAACTGAAAGAGTAAATAAGATTAAAAAAAATTCAATAAATATTGTGAAAGGGTAAGAAACTGCTCAGAGGGGAAAAAATAATTCAGATAGGGAAAAAGGGAAAAGAAGGAAGGGAAAAGAAAAAAGGTATAAATTTTTTTACATACAAGTAAAATAGCTAACAAGATTGTGCTACTAACTCTATTAGATTTTGGAACAAAACAACATTCATAGGATTAGATCAATTTTTCATGTTTATATCTGGTAATCTGAGTAACTCTTTTGAAGATAAGTATGCAAAATAACGACTTTAATTATGTTCCCCACCACATTGTTTTAAAAGCCTATATTGTTATTATTTTGGGCTCTTTGTTATTGTTATTTATTTGTCTCTTTTGTTTCTTGTTTTTCTTGCATTTTGTTTTGTTTTGATTTTTCCTCTAATACAGAGAGGATAGATGTACATGTATAAGCTTATACATGCCTAGAACTTCTGAAGAATTTACAAGAATTGATTTTATTACATGTGATGATATGGACATCTATTTTGAAGAAAATGAAACGTTAAGGTAGCCATTGCTGATTTTCTATCATCTTGTCTTGAAACCCAATAATGATTTTTCTGATTAGTTTTAGAAATTAGATTTTTCTGATTTTTCTTTTTCTGATTAGTTTTAGTCTGCTTTCTATTATTTCAATTCAATATGTGTGAAGTTGTGGACAGCTATTTTGAAGACATGGTAACCATTGTTGATTTTCCTATTGTGTGCTTTTGAAGGCCTTTAGTGCTTTCATTCTTTTGTTTTGGTATGTAGCCACTGTTGTTATGGTAGCCACTGTTGATTTCCCATTGTGTTGTTTTGAAACCCTGCTTGCTTGCATTGTTTTGTTCTGCACTTCTTTGTCCTGTTTGGTTTTGTTTGTTTTATTCTATTTAAAAGAAAAAAGAAAAAGAAAAAGCTTCTCTTCTATCGCTGCAAGCCCTAAACACAAGTTCTGTCTCTAAATTCTCTTAGTGTACATTTCCATAAATAGACTTCTGTACAAAATGCAGTGGAATCATCATTTATATAAGAATTCCAATTTTCTTTTTTGGAAGGTTAGTATCTTATTCACTTTCTTTTTCATGGAAACACAATACTTTACAATGGCAATTTAGCGGTGGAGAGGTCAATTTTGGTTCACAATTTCAGAAGTTTCAGTCCATCATTTAGCAGGCTTCAGTGCCATGACGTCATGGTGCAAGAACCTGCCGTGGAGGAAAACTGCTTATTCTGCAGCAGGCAGGAGGCAGCGAGCGGCCAGGAGCTGGGGAGAGACATAGAGCCTTCCAGGTAATGCTGCAGTGACCCTGCTCTAACCACAGCCCATTCCTCACAGCACAATCAGCTACAGAACTCACTAGTGGATGAATTTACTGAGCATCCGCCATCCATTCAGTGTTCAAAAGCATCATCTTTGCACTCATGTCCATTTTGGGGGCCACTGCAGAACCACACCAAAGCTGTGAGATTCATGTTAGAGGTGTATTTTTTAATATATTTTTGGTTAGCTGTGTGTGATTTTGCTTTGTGAGAAACTGTCCATTTTATCTATGCTATGTAATTTGGTGGCTTACAATTCTTCATAGTAGTTTTTATACTAGTACATTTACATTTTATTAGGTTGGGAGGAATAGCTGTAACTTTCATTTACAATTTTAGTCACTTGTATCTTGTTTCTCTGCCATTTAGTTAAAAGTGCCAAGTTTGTATTTCCTCAAAAATGATCTTTTCTAATGAGATATGAAGTCATGAAAACTATAAATGAATTGCTAAAGAAATAAGCCAATTATCAGCTGCTACATACCGTAGGAATTCAACTATGTGGCATTCTGAAAGAGGAAAAACTATAGAGACAGTGGAAAAATCAGGGATGCCAGGCATTTGGTGGGAGGAAAAATGAATAAGTACAGAACAAGAGATTGTTAGGGTAGTGAAAATGACTTGCATGACATTGCATTTGTGAATACCTCTCATCATACAAATGTCAGAAGTTCGTAAGTAATGTAACAAGTGAATATGCACTGTAAATTTCCTTATTAATAATTATCAATTGGGGTTCATGTATCTCAACATGTATAACATATTAGTAAAAGAAGACTAGTAGACAGGTCACAATTTTATATTCTGATCAATTTTTTTTAAGCAAATCTGAAACTCCTCCAAGAAATAGTCTTTACATGAAAAATGTAAAAAGAAATAAATCATTTGCTTTTCCCCTGAATAAAAGCATAACCCTAAAGCAGTTTAAGGAGATATAAAAAATATTTTTAATTGTTTTTTTAATACCAGGGATCAAATTCACAATCTAAAGCTTGCCAGGCAGGCATTTATGCTGCTGAGCTAAATCCCTGGCCCCAATATTTTAAAATTCTTAATAAATGTTTTCTAATAAAAATTTTGACCTCAATGTACACAGACTCATTTGGAAAATGGCTTCAGAAAATAAGATTTCCTATTTTGTAAGATAATAATTTCATTAGTTAGATTTAATTTATAGAGCAAATAAACTGAGTTTGGGGCATTAAGCATACTTAATATCATGATTGTTTATACCAGTACTCAAAGCAACATAAAATTGGCATTGACATTTTTGTCAATCTTTGTAATATGTACATTACATGTTTACATTTTAATTTTTTAGTAATTTATAGCACAAAATCTAAGTAGATGAAAACAAAACTAGATATGTCTGTATGACACATTTTTTTTCAAGCTCAACACCTGCAGAAAGGGATTACATAAAGGTAGCAGATGCTGGCTGCTCATAACTTGGGAGTGGTACTGTTAGTATTTTGTGCTACAAAGTTCATAAGGACCTATATCTTGGCACAGCTAGAAACTCATGAGAACGCCTTACCATTTTGATCAGATTTGCTGGAAAGTTCTGCATAAGCCCACCCATCCTGCTACAGTGACATACATCCTCAATTTTACCTGCTAGCTGGCCCTAAGAGGACATCAAGAGAATCCTTAAAAGGAAACCATGCATGGACATGTTTGCACATGGGCTTTTTTTCACATCCAATTCTCAAGAATATTTTTACTCAAAGACACTGATACTAAAGATAAAAAGGTGTGGCTCAGCTGGCCCACGCCCCTCTGGCTGCCTGGATACCACCCTACAGGTAGAGAGGAAGGCGCCACGCAGAGGACACCACCGCCTCGCCCGACTCCAGCTGGTGGGCGTCCTTGCACACTCCTGCCCTCCCCCACCGCCACAGCCTAGAGGAAGGCACCACATGGAGTAAGTGTCCAAATCCTGCCCCACCTCGTGCTGCTGAGCTGGCTTGCACCCTTTGGCCACCTCCCCACCAGCATAACAGCACATCTTGCCCACTACTCCTCCCCCTCCACCACAGCCCCACACAGAATCATTGAACTGAGGTGGATTGACAGTGCTGATTCAGTGGGAGACTGGGTGGCCACTCACCCAGACAGAACACCACAGTAGGTTCTGGTTACTATGTACCCCACAATTGAGTGGACATCAACCACAGAGTAGGACCCTAGGAGGTACACTGCTGACAGTAGTGACTATTGAGACTAAATAACCAAATATTGGCCCAGAAGGTGAAAATGACCAAACAAAAAACCAAATGCAATCTCAAACATCTAGTCCATCAGGTGCAAGAACAGATGACAGAGAAATGAAATGGAGGACTTTCACATTTGTACACCAGAAATCTCTGAAAAGATAGTAAATGAAGTAAAGAAACAAATCTGCGAGGCTAAAGAGGAAATCAAACTGGAAGTAATGGCTTACATAAAGACACAAGTAACTACCTTAGTAAAGGATTTGCTCAATATAGCCAGGTAAAAAAATCAGTAAAAAAAATACAGGAGCATGGCAAATTGATTGAAACCTTGAATGAACAGGGTAGAAAACAAGCACAATCCATGAAAAAGTTTCAAAGAATATCCAAGAAAAAAAATATTGAAAGCTGGAAAAACTGTTTAAGAAGCTGAGGATAGAATTTCAGACCTTGAGGATAGGATAGCAGTTAGCAACCAGGAAAAGACAGAACTTTATAAAAACAACAAAGCAGCATGAAATAACAATCCAACAGCTTCAAGATGACACCAAGAGAAACAATGTAAGGGTAATAGGCATCAGTGAGGAGGCAGGAGACAAAGCAAAGGAGTTAATGAAGCTATTCATAGAAGTAATTACGGAAAATTTCCCTAACATAGGGAAAAAATCTGACATACAAATAAGTGAGGCATATAGAATGCCAAACAGTCATAACCAACAGAAAGCTATACCCAGACATATAATAATTAAGATTTCAGACATACAACATAAAAACAGAAAACTAAGAGCTATAAGACATAAATCACCTATCAAGGGAAGCCTATTAGAATCACGAAAGACTTCTCAGCACAAACCTTCAGGTTAAGACGAGCTTGGAGTGAAGTATTTCAAGTCCCAAAAGAAGACAACTTTCAACCCAGACTGATATGTCCAGCAAAACTGTCTTTCAAATTTAATGGAGAAACATGATATTTCCATGACAAAGAACAACTAAATAAATTCATATCTACCAAACCAATTCTAGAAGGAGTATTGAAACACATACTAGAAAGAGATAAAAATGACCACAATCACCAGAGCAACAACAGAAAGAAACCACCAGCCTGGAGAAGAAATTAAACAAGGGAAGAAAGTCGGAAACCAACCACAGGAACTTAATATGGCAAAGTCAAGTCAATACATATCAGTAATAACTGTAAATGTAAATGAGCTTAATTCACCTATCAAAAGAAGCAGGTTGACCGAATGGATCAAGAAACAGGACCCCACAATATGCTGTATCCAAGAAACACATCTGACTCAAAAACAAACTCATAGACTAAAAGTTAAAAGATGGAAAACAGTATTCCATGCAATAGGAACCCAGAACAATGATTGGGTAGCTATTCTGTTTGCAGACAAAGTGAACTTCAAACCTAAAAAAGAATTAAAAGTGACAAAGAAGGCCACTATATACTTGTAAGTGGAAAACTATAAAAGGAAGAACTAACAATTATAAATATGTATGCACCAAATACAGGAGCACCCAACTATATAAGACAGATACTAATGAACATGAAAAACCAAATAAAGAACACAATTGTAATAGGAGACCTTAACACCCCACTGTCACAAAGAGAGCAACTAGACAAAAAGTCAGCAAAGAAATAACAGAAGTGAATCACACCTGTGAATGAATGGACTTAGTAGATATCCACAGAGTATTCCACCCAACCACATCCAAATATACGTTCTTCTCAGCTGCACATGGGACATTCTCTAAAATGGACTCTATATTAACACATAGAGCATTCTTAAGTAAATGCAAAGGGAGTGAAATCATCCCATGTAAAATATCTGATCACAGTGCACTAAAATTGGAAATCAATGGCAAAAACCCCTACAAAACCTGCATAAATATATGGAAATTAAATAACAACCTTCTGAACAACCAGTGGGTTACAGACGAAATTAAAGATGAAATAAAAGTATACTTAAATATAATGAAAATGCAGACACATCGTACTGTAACCTATGGGACACAATGAAAGCAGTCCTAAGAGGAAAATATATAGCAATAAATAGCCACATCAAGAAAACAGAATGAGCACAAATAAATAACCTAATGCTACAACTCAAGCTCATACAAAAGGAAGAGGAAGCCAAACCCAAAGCTCATAGAAGAGAGGAAATTGTTAAGATTAGAGCAGAAATTAATGCAATTGAAACAAAAAAATACAAAGAATTAATGAATCAAAGAGCTGGTTTTTGAGAGTATAAACAAAATTGATAAACCCATAGCCAACCTTATCAAGAAAAAGAAAGAAAAACCCCAAATCCATGCAATAAGGACTGAAAAGAGGGAAATTACTACAGATTCCATGGAAATTCTAATGATAATGAACATCTAATTTGACAATCTCTACTCACATAGGGTGGAAAACATGGAGGAAATAGATTTCTAGAAACATATGAACTATCAAAGCTCAACCAAGAAGGTGCAACAATTTTGAATAACCCAATATCAGCTACTGAAATAGAAAATGTTATTAAAAACTAGCCAACAAAGAAAAGCCCAGGTCCTGAT
>PVJX010031615.1:7036-21179 GCA_004027295.1 Dolichotis patagonum
GTTCTTGCAAGACACGTCCACACTAGGGCGGGTAAATGAGTTGCAAGAGCATTTCCTGAGATCTGTGCCATGTTGGAACTTAGGGTGCCGAGCCAAGCAGCAACTAGCCTGCCACCCTGGTAAGTGACCATGGTCTGACAAGCCCCGTTCATTCCAGGGTGGGGAAATAAGAAGCATGAGCCACCCCAGCATGGGAAAACAAGAAGCAAGAGCATTTCCTGAGATATGCACCATGTAGCAACTTAGGGCACCGAGCCAACCAGCAACTAGCCTGCCACCCCGGTATGCAAACGTGGTCTAACAAGCTGTGGCCACATCAGGGCATGGAAATAAGACATAAGAGCATTTCCTGAGATTCCTGCAATGTTGGAACTTAGGGTGCCAAGTGAACTGGCAGCTAGCCTGCAGCCCAGGTAAGTGACCGATTTCCGGCAAACTGAGGCAACACCATGGGGGGAAAATAAGTAGCAAGAGCATTTCCTGAGATCCACACCATGCTGGATATTAGGGCACTGAGCCAACCAGCAACCAGCCTGCCGCCCTGGTAAGTGACTGTGTTCTTGCAAGCAGCAGCCACCCCAGGGCGGGGAAATCAGTAGCAAGAGCATTTCCTGAGAACAGTGCCATGTTGGAACCTAGGACACTGAGACAACCAGCAAGCAGCCTGCCACCCTGCCATGTGACTGTGGTCTGGCAAGCCATGGCCACCCATGTTGGGGAAATAAGAAGCATGACCTTTTTGTGAGATCCGTGCCTTGCTGGAACTTAGGGTGCTGAACCAACCAGCATCTAGCCTGCCACCCTGGTAAGTGATTGTGGTGCGGCAATCTGCAGCCACCCCAGGGCAGGGAAATAAGAAGCAAGAGCCTTTCCTGAGATCCACGCCAGGCTGGAACTTATGGCACTGAGCCAATGAGCAACTAGCCTGACACTGTGGTAAGTTACTGTGGTCTGGCAAACCATGCCCACTGCAGCAGGAGGAAACAAAAAGCAAGAGGGTTTCCTGAGATCCATGCCATGTTGGAACCTAGGGTGGTGAGCCAACAAGAACTAGCCTGCCGCCCTGTAATGCAACTATGGTCTGGCAAGCCTTGGCCACCCCAGAAAGGGGAAATAAGAATCAAGAGCATTTCATGCAATCCACGCAATGCTGGAACCTAGGGTGCTGAGCCACCCAGGAACTAGCCTGCCGCTCTGGTAAGTGATTGTTGTCTGGCAATCAGCGACCACTCCAGGACAGGGAAATAAGAAGCAAGATTGTTTCCTGAGATTGCTGCCATGCTGAAACTTAGGGTGCTGAGCCAACTAGCAACTAGCCTGCTGCCCTGGGAATTGACATTTTTTGAAAGGGGTGGCCACAACAGGGAAGGGAAATAAGAAACAAGAGTGTTTCCTGAGATCCATGCCATGCTCGAACTTAGGGCGCTGAGCCAACCAGCAACTAGCTTGCCGCCCTGGTAAGTGACCGTGGTCTGGCAAACCAGAGCCATTTCAAGGCATGGAAATAAGCAAGAGCGTTTCCTGAGATCCACGCTATTTTGGAACTTAGGGTGCCTAACCAACCAGCAACTAGCCTGCTGCCCAAGTAAGTGACTGACTTCTGGCAATCTGCAGCCAACCCAGGATGTGAAACTAAGAAGCAAGAGTGTTTCTTGTGATCCATGCCATTTTGTAACTTAGGGCAACCAGCCCACCAGCAATTAGCCTGCCACCCCATTAAGTGACCATCGTATGGCAAGCTTCGGCCACCCCAGGGCTGGTAAATAAGAAGCAGGAGGGTTTTCTTAGATCCATGACATGTCGGAACTTTGGGCCCGAGCCAACAAGCCACTACTCTGCCGGCCTGGTTAGTGACCAGGATCTGGCAAGCCACACCCTCCAAATGGCAGGGGAAATAAGCAGCAAGAATGTTTCCTGAAATCCGTGCCATGTTGGAACTGTGGCCACTGAGCCAACCAGCAACTAGCCTGCCACACTGGTAAGTGACTGTGGTCTGGCAAGCCGCAGCTACCCCATGGCAGGGAAATAAGAGGCAAGAGTGTTTCCTGAGATCCGTGCCATTTTTGAACTTACGGTGTCAAGTCATCCAGCAATTAGCCTGCCAGGCTGCTAAGTGACCCTGTTCTGTCAAGCGGTAGCCACCCAAGTGTCTGGAAACAAGAAGCAACAGCCTTTCCTGAGAGCCGAGCCACATTGAATCTTAGGGGGCCGGGCCAACCAGCAACTAACCTACCACCCTGCTAAGTTACCGTGGTATGGCAAACCGCAGCCACCCCAGTATGGAAAAATAAGAAGCAAGAGGGTTTCCTGAGATGGGCACCATTTTGGAAATTAGGTGCCTAGCCAACAAGCAACTAGCCTGCGGCCCTTGTAATTGACCGCGATCTGGAAAACCGCATCCTCACCAGGGTCCTGAAAGAAGAAGCAAGAGCATTTCCTGAGGTCCCTGCCATGTTGGAACTTAGGGCCCAAGCCAACCAGCAAATAGTATGCCGCCCCAGTAAGAGACCATGGTCTGTCAAGCCACTGCCACCCCAGGGGGGGAATAAGTGGCAAGAACATTTACTGAGATCCGCCCCATGTTGGAGCTTTGGGCACCGAGCCAACCAGCAACTAGTCTGCCACACTTGCAAGTGACTGTGGTCTTGCAAGCCATGGCTACCCCACGGTGGGTAAATAAATGGCAAGAGCGTTTCCTGAGATCTGGCCCATGTTGGAACTTAGGGCATTGAGGCATCCAGCAACTAGCCTGCCACCCTGGGAAGATACAGGGTTCTGGCAAGCCTCGGCCACCCCAGAATGGGAAAGTAAGAAGCAAGAGCTTTTCCTGAGATCTGCGCCATTTTGTAATTAGGGCATTGAGCCAACCAGCAACTAGCCTGGACCCTGGTAAATGACTGTGGTCTGTGAAGCCACGGCCATGCCTGGGCAGGAAAATAAGAGGCAAGAGTGTTTCCTGAGATACGCACCATGTTGCAACTTAGGGCATCACACCATCCAGCAACTAGTCTGCCTCCCTGGGAAGTGACTGTTGTCTGGCAAGCCACAGTGATCCCAGGCCGGGAAAGAAGTAGGAAGTGCATTTGCTGAGATTCATGCCATGCTGGAACTTAGGGCACCAAGCCTACCAGAAACTAGCCTGCCGCCCTGGTAAGTGACCATGGTCTGGGGATAAGCGGCCACCCCAGGGAGGGAAAACAGGAAGCAAGAGTGTTTCCTGCGAACAACACCATGTAGGAACATTGGGCACCGAGCCAACCAGCAACGAGCCTGCTGCCCCAGTTAGGGCCCGTTGTCCAGCAAGCCGTGGCCACCCCAGGGTGTGGAAATAAGACTTAAGAGCATTTCCTGAGATTCATGCAATGTTGGAACTCATGGCGCTGAGCCAACCAGCAACTATCCTGCTGCCCTAGTAAGGGACCAACTTCTGGCAACCTTTGACCACCTGAGGGTGGGAAAATAAGAAGAAAGTGCATTTCCTGAGATCCGGGACATGTGCGAACCTAGTGCGCCAAGCCAACCAACAACTAGCCTGCTGCCCTGGGAAGTGACCATTGTCTGGCAAGATGTTGCAAACCCAAGGCGGGGAAATAAGAAGCAAGAGAATTTCCTGATATCTGCGCCATATTGGATCCAAGGCATGGAAATAAGTAGCAAGAGCATTTCCTGAGATGTGCACCATGTTGAAACTTTGCACCCAGCCCACCAGAAACTAGCCTGCAACACTGGTAAGTGACTGTGGTGAAGCAAACAGTGGCCACCCCAGGGAGCGGAAACAAGAAGTAACACCATTTTCTGAGATCCACAACATTTGGGAACTTAGGGCGTCAAGGCAACCAGCAACTAGCCTGCCACCCTGGTAAGTGACAGTGTTCTGGCAAACCTCTCCCAAAACAGGGCGAGGAAATAAGAAGCCAGAACATTTCCTGAGATTCGTGCCGTGTTGGCATTTAAGGTGTGAAGCCAACCAGGAACTAGCCTGCCACCCTGGTAAGTCACAGTGTTCTGGCAAGCCATGGTCACACCAGGGTGTGAAAATAAGAAGCAAGTGCATTTCCTGAGATCTGCACCATGTAGGAACTTAGGGCACTGAGCCAACCAGCAACTAGCATGCCGCCCTGGTAAGTGACCGTAATCTGGCAATACGTGGCCACCCCAGGATGGGGATATAATATTTAAGAGCATTTCCTGAGATTCATGCAATGTTGGAACTCATTGCGCTGAGCCAACCAGCAACTAGCCTGCTGCCCTAGTAACCAACTAACTCCTGGCAACCCGAGACCACCCGAGGACAGGAAAATAAAAGCAAGTGTGTTTCCTGAGACCCACGCCAGTTTTGAAATTAGGGCGTCAATCCGACCAGCAAATAGCCTGCTGCCTTTTTAAGTAACTGTGTTCTGACAAGCCAGGGCTACCCCAGGGCAGGAAAATAAGAAGCAAAATCATTTCCTGAGATCCACACCATGGTGGATCTTAGGGCCCAGGCCAACCAGCAATGTCTGCCCCCCCTGTAAGTGACTGTGGTCTGGCAAGCCACGGCCACCCCAAAGCGTGGAAATAAGTAGCAAGAGCATTTCCTGAGATCCGCACCATGTTGGAACTTTGTGACTAGCCCACCAGAAATTAACCTGCAACACTCGTAAGTGACTGTGGTCAGGCAAACTGTGGCCACCCCAGGGAGCGGAAATAAGCAGTAACACCATTTCTTGAGATCCACTACATTTTGGAACTTAGGGCACTGAGCCAACCAGCAACTAGCCTGCCACCCCAGGAAGTGACCGTGTTCTGGCAAACCTCTCTCAAAACAGGGTGGGGAAATAAGAAGCCAGAGCATTTCCTTAGATTTGCGCCATGTTGGCACTTAGGGCGTGAAGCCAACCAGCAACTAGCCTGCCACCCTGGTAAGTCACAATGTTCTGGCAAGCCATGGCCACACCAGGGTGTGAAAATAAGAAGCAAGTGCATTTCCTGAGATCCGCACCATGTATGAACCTAGGGCACCGAGCCAACCAGCAACTAGCCTGCCACCCCTGTAAGTGACCATGATCTGGCAATACGTGGCCACCCCAGGGTGGGGAAATAGTGTAAGAGCTTTTCCTGAGATTCGTGCAATGGTAGAACTCATTGCGCCAAGCCAACCGGCAACTAGCCTGCTGCCCTGGTAAATGACCATTGTCTGGCAAGCTGAGGTGATCCCAGTGTGGCAGAATACAAAGCAAGTGCATTTCCTGAGATCCTCACCATGTTGGAAGTTATGGCACTGAGCCAACAGCAACTAGCCTGCTGCCCTGGTATGTGACCTTGGTCTGGCAAACCGTGACTACCCCAGGGTGGGAAAACAAGAAGCAAGAGCTTTTCCTGAGATGCACACCATGTAGCAACTTAGGACATGGAGCCATCCAACAACTAGCCTGCTGCCCCAGTAAGCCTCCCTGGTTTGACAAGCCGAGGCCATGCCAGGGCATGGAAATAAGATGTAAGAACATTTCCTGAGATTTGTGCAATTTTGGAAATTAGGGTGCCAAGCCAACCAGCAACTAGCCTGCCGCCCTGGTAAGTGACCGTGTTCTGGCAAGTCACGGCCATCCCAGGGCAGAGTAATAAGAAGCAAGAGCATTCCATGAGATCCGCGCCACGTTGGAACTTAGTGCACCCAGCCAACCAGCAACTAGCCTGCCCCCCTGCTACTTGATTTTGTTCTGGCAAGCTGTGGCCACCCCAGTGCAGGGAAATAAGAAGAAAGAGTATTTCCTAAGATCCACGCCATGTTGGAATTTAGGGTGTAACCGACCAGCAACTAGCCTGCCACCCTGCTAAGCGACTGTGTTCTGGCAAGTCACGGCCAACCCAGAGCAAGGTAATAAGAAGCAAGAGCATTTTGTGAGATTCCCACCATGTTGGAACTTAGTGCAACAAACCAACCAGCAGCTAGCCTCCCCCCTTGGTAAGTGACCTTTATCCAAGTTGCGGCTAGCCCACTGTGGGGATATAAGATGTAAGAGCATTTCCTGAGATTTGTGCAATGTTGGAACTTAGGGTGCTGAGTCAACCAACAACTAGCCTGCTGCCCAAGAAAGTGACTGTTTTCTGGCAAGCCATGGCCAAACCAAGGCAGGTAAATAAGTAGCAAGAGGGTTTCCTGAGATGTGTGCCATGTTGAAAATTAGGGCGCTGAGCCAACCAGCAACTAGCCTACTACCCCATAAGTGACTGTATTCTGGCAAGCCAGGGAGACCACAGGGCAGGGAAATAAGAAGCAAGAGCGTTTCTGTGTTCCGCGCCATGTTGGTACCTAGGGCATTGAGCAAACCATCAGTAGCCTGTCACCCTGGCATGTTACTGTGGTCTGGCAATCCGAGGCCACACAAGGACTGAGAAATAAGAAGCAACGGCATTTCCTGGGATCCCTGACATGTTCGAACTTAGGGAGCTCAGCCAATCAGCAATTAGTGTGATGCCCATGTAAGTGACTATGGTCTAGCAAGCAGAGGACATCTCAGGGCAGGAAAATAAGAAGCAAGAGCGTTTCCTGAGATCTGAGGTATGCTGGAACTTAGGGGGCTGAGCCAACAAGCAACTACCCTGCCATACTGGTAAGTGACTGCTATGGCAAACCGCAGTCACCCCAAGGTGGGGAAATGAGAAGCAAGACTGTCTCCTGAATTCTGCGCCATGTTGAAATATAGGGCACTGAGCAAACCAGCAGCAGTCTCCGCCACAGAAATCACTGTGCTCTGGCAATCCACGGCCACACAAGAATGGAGAAATAAGAAGCAAAGGCATTTCCTGGGATCCATGCCATGCTCAAACTGAGGGCGCTGAACACACCAGCAACTAGGCTACTGTCCTTTTAAGTGACTGTGGTCTGGCAATATATGGCCCACCTAGGGCAGGGACATAAGAAGCAAGAGCATTTCCTGAGATTCATGCCATGCTGGAACTTAAGGCGATGAGCTGACCAGTAACTAGACTGCCGCCCTAGTAAGTGACTGTGGTCTGCCAATCTGCAACAATCACAGGTTGGGGAAAAAAGAAGCAAGTGTGTTTCCTGAGATCTGCACAATGCTAGAACTTAAGGAGCTGAGAAAAGCAGCAAATAGCCTGCTTCCCTGGTAAGTGACTGTGGTCTGGAAAGCTGGGGCCACACCAGGGCAGGGAAATAAGAAGCAAGAGCATTTCCTGAGATAAGCACCATCCTGGAATTTTGGGAGCCTAGACAAGCAGCAACTATCCTGCCACGTTGGCAAGTGACTGTGCTCTGACAAGCCGCGTTCATCTCAGGGTGGGGAATTAAGATGCATGAGCATTTCCTGAGTTCTGTGTGATGCTGGAACCTAGGGCGCTGAGCCAACCAGGAATAGCCTGCAACCCTGTTAAGTTACTGTGTTCTCGCAAGCTGCTGCAACCACAGGGTGGGGAAATAAGAAGAAAAAGCATTTCCTGAGATCCGAGCAATGCTGGAAATTAGGGCACTGAGCAAACCAGCAACTAGCCTGTCACCCTGGTAAGTGACTGTGGTCTGGGAAGCCATGGCCACTGCTGCATGGAGAAATAAGAAGCAAGAGTGTTCCTTGAAATGCCCGCCATGTTGGAACCTAGGCTGCTGATCCAACCAGCACTAGCCTGCCACCCTGCCAAATGACTGTGATCTCTCAAGCCGTGGCCACCCAGGGTGGGGAAATAAGAAGCAAGACAGTTCCTGAGATCTGTTTAATGCTGGAATTTAGGGTGCTGAGTCAACTAGCAACTAGCCTGCCACACTGGTAAGTGAGTATTGTCTAGCAATAGGTGGACACAACAGGGCAGGGAAATAAGAAGCAAGAGCGTTGCCTGAGATAATCACCATGCTGGAACTTAGGGTGCTGAGCCAACCACAACCAGCCTGCCTCCCTGGTAAGTGACTGTGGTATCCCAAGCCACAGACACACCATGTTGGGGAAATACAGAGCAAGAACATTTCCTGAGAACTGTGCCATGCTGGAACTGAGGGTGCTGAGCCAATCAGCAACTAGGATGCCATCCTGGTAAGTGACTGTGGTCTAGCAAGTATAGACCACCTCAGGGCAGGAAAATAAGAAGCAAGAATGCTTTCTGAGATCGACACCATAGTGGAACTTAGGGTGCTGAGCCAACCAGCTACTAGCCTGGCATCCTGGTTGGACTGCTGTGGCAAACCTCGGCCATGTCAGGGAAGGGAAATAAAAAGCAAGAGCCTTTCCTGAGTTCCATGCCATGATGTAACTTAGGGGGCTGAGCCAAGCAGCACTAGCCTGCCTGCCTGGTAAGTGTCTGGAGTCTGGCAATACGTGGCCACTCCAGAGCAGGGAAATGAGAAGAAAGAGCATTTCCTGTGACCCACGCCATGTTGGAACGTAGGGCCCTGAGACAATCAGCAACTGGGCTGCCGCCCTGGTAAGTGACTGTGGTCTAGCAAGCAGAGGTCACCTCAGGGCACAAAAATAAGAAGAAAGCATTTCCTGATATCCCCACCATGCTGGAACATAGGGAGCTGAGCTAACCAGCACTAGCCTGCTGCCCTAATAAGTGACTGTAGTCTGTCAAGCTGTGGCCAACCCAGGGAGGGGAAATAAGAAAAAAGAGCATTTCCAGAGATCCATGTCATGTTGGAACACAGGGTACTGAGGCAACCAGCACTAGCCAGAGGTCCTGGCATGTCACTGTGTTCTGACAGGCCGACTTCTTCCCAGGGAGGGGAAATAAGAAGTAAGAGCATTTCCTGAGATAAGCACCATCCTGGAATTCTGGGAGCAAAGACAAGCAGCAACCAGCCTGCCACCTTGGTAAGTGACTATGGTCTGCCAAGCCATGGCCAATGCAGTGCAGAGATATAAAAGGAAAGAGCATTTCCCTAGATCTGCTCCATATTTGAACCTTGGGTTCAGAGCCAACCAGCAATAGCCTGCTGCCCTGTTAAGTGACAGTGGTCTAGCAAGCCCCACCCATGCAAGGGCCTGTAAATAAGAAGCAAGAGTTTTTGGTGAGATCCGCAACATGCTTGAAGGTAGGGCGCCAAGCTAAGCAGCAAATAGCCTGCCGCTCTGGAATGTGACTGTGGTCTGGCAAGCTGCCTCCAACCCTGGTCTGGGAAAAATGAAGCAAGAGCATTTCCTGAGATCTGCACCATGTTGGAACTTAGGGTGCTGAGTCAATGAGAAACTAGCCTGCTGACCTGCTAAGTGCCTGTGGTCTTGGAAGCCATGGTCAGCCTAGGGTGGGGAAGTAAACAACAAGAGTGTTTCTGGAGAACCACGCCATGTTGGAAATTAGGGCAATGAGCTAAACAGCAAATAGCCTACCCCCTGGTAAGTTACCGCGGTTTCACAAGCCAAGGCCACTGCAGTGCGGGGAAATAAGAAGCAAGAGCTTTTCCAGTGATCTTCCCCATGTTGGAACTTAGAGGGCTGAGTCAGCAATTACCAGTCTGCCACCCTAGTAAGGGATTGTGGTCTGGCAAGCCTCAGCCACCCCAAGGCAGGGAAATAAGAAGAAAGAGCGCTTCCTGAGATGAGCACCATCCTGGAATTTTAGGAGCCAAGACAAGCAGCAACTAGCCTGCCACCTTGGTAAGTGATTGTGGTCTGGCAAGCCACGGCCAATGCAGTGTGGAGATATAAGAAGCAAGAGTGTTTCCTAAGATCTGCACCATATTTGAACCTAGGACTCTAAGCCAAGAAGCACTAGCCTGCCACCATGTTTACTGACTGTGTTCTAGCAAGCCGCACCCACACAAGGCCGGTCAATAAGAAGCAAGAGTTTTTGGTGAGATCCTCTACATGCTTGAAGGTAGGGTGCTGAGCCAAAAGCAAGTAGCCTGGTGCCTGGAATGTGACTGTGGTCTGGCAAGCTGCGTTCAGCCCAGGGCAGGGAAATAAGAAGCAATGCATTTCCTGAGATCCGTGTGATGCTGGTACTTAGGGGGCTGAACCAACAAGGAGTAGCCTGCCACCCTGTTAAGTGACTGTGTTCTGGCAAGCTGTGGCCACCCCAGGGTGGGAAAATAACAAGAAAGAGCATTTCTTGAGATCTTTGCCATGCTGGAACTTAAGCCGGTGAGCCGACCAGCAACTAGCCTGCTGCCCTGGTAAGTGACTGTGGTCTGCCAAGCCACAACAATCACAGGTGGGGAAAAAAAGAAGCAAGTGTGTTTGCTGAGATCCATGTCATGCTGCAACTTAGGGTGCTGAGACAAGCAGGAACTAGCCTGCTGCTCTGGTAAGTGACTGTGGTCTGCCAAGCCCCGGCCACTACAGGTTGGGGGAAAAAAAGCAAGTGTGTTTCCTGAGATCCACGCCATGCTTGAACCTAGGGCACTGAGCCAAGCAGCAACTAGCCTGTCGCCCTGGTAAGTGACTGTGGTCTGGCAAGCTGCTTTCATCCCAGGGTGGGGAAATAAGAAACATGAGCATTTTATGAGATCCCAGTGATGCTGGAACTTAGGGCGCTGAGCCAACTAGGAGTAGCCTGCAACCCTGTTAAGTTACAGTGTTCTGGCAAGCTGGTGCCACCCCAGGGTGGGGATATAAGAAGAAAAAGCATTTCCTGAGATCTGTGCAATGCTGGAAATTAGGGCACTGAGCAAACCAGCAACTAGCCTGTCACCCTGGTAAGTGACTGTGGTCTGGGAAGCCACTGCCACTGCAGCATGGAGAAATAAGAAGCAAGAGCATTTCTTGAAATACCCACCATGTTGGAACCTAGGGCACTGATCCAACCAGCACTAGCATGACACCCTGCCAAGTAATTTTGGTCTCTCAAGCCACGGCCACACCAGGGCAGAGAAATAAGAAGCAAGAGCCTTTCCTAAGTTCCAGGCCATGCTGTAACTTTGGGCGCTGAGCCAAGCAGCACTAGCCTGCCTGCTTGGTAAGTGACTGTAGTCTGGCAAGCCGCAGCCACTTCAGAGCAGCAAATGAGAAGCCTCGCCCACCCCAGGGGAGGGGAGTAAGCAGGAAATGAGAAGCAAGAGCATTTCCTGAGACCTGCGCCATGTTGAACGTAAGGTGCTGAGACAATCAGCAACTAGGCTGCCGCCCTGGTAAGTGACTGTGTTCTAGCAAGCAGAGGCCACCTCAGGGCAGAAAAATAAGAAGCAAGAGCATTTCCTGATATCACCAACATGCTGGAACTTAGGCTGCTGAGCCAACCAGCACTAGCCTGCTGTCCTGGTAAGTGACTGTAATCTGGCAAGCCGTGACCACCCCAGAGGAGGGAAATAAGAAGAAAGAGCATTTCCGGAGATCCGTGTCGTGTTGCAACACAGTGTGCTGAGCCAACCAGCACTAGCCAGAGGTCCTGGCACTTCACTGTGTTCTGACAAGATGACTTCATCCCAGGGTGGTGAAATAAGAAGCAAGAACATTTCCTGAGATAAGCACCATCCTGGAATTTTGGGAGCCAAGACAAGCAGCAAATACCCTGCCACCTTGGTAAGGGACTGTGGTCTGGCAAGCCATGCCCAATGCAGTGGGGAGATATAAGGGGAAAGAGTGTTTCCTGAGATCCGATCCATATTTGAACCTTGGACTCAGAGACAACCAGCAATAGTCTGCCACCCTGTTAAGTGACTGTGGTCTAGCAAGCCCTGCCCATGCAAGGACCTGTAAATAAGAAGCAATAGTTGTTGGTGATATCCGCGACATCCTTGAAGGTAGTGCGCCAAGCCAAGCAGCAACTAGCCTGCTGCCCTGGAATGTGACCGTGGTCTGGCAAGCCGTCTCCACCCTAGGTCCGGGAAAAATGAAGCAAGAGCATTTCCTGAGATCTGCACCATGTTGGAACTTAGGGCACTGAGTCAATGAGAATCTAGCCTGCCAACCTGTTAAGTGCCTGTGATCTTGGAAGCCACAGTCACCCTAGGGTGGGGAAATAATTAGCAAGAGCATTTCTGGAGAACTGTGCCACGTTGGAAATTTGGGTGCTGAGAGAAACAGCAAATAGCCTGCCCCCCTGGTAAGTTACTGTGGTCTCACAAGCCAAGGCCACTGCAGTGCGGGGAAATAAGCAAGAGCTTTTCCTGAGATTTGCGCCATGTTGGTACTTAAGGGGCTGAGTCAGCAAGTACTAGCCTGCTACCCTATTAAGGGATTGTGGCCTGGCAAGCCTCGCCCACCCCAGGGGAGGGAAGTAAGAAGCAAGAGCATTTCCTGAGGTCTGAGCCATGATGGAACTTAGGGCGCTTATCCAACCAGCAATAGCCTGCCAACTTGGCAAGTGACTATGGTCTGACAAGCCGTGTTCATCCCAGGGCGGGGAAAAAAGAAGCAAGAGTGTTTCTGGAGATCCATGCCATGCTGGTACTTAGGGGGCTGAGCCAACCAGGAGTAGCCTGCCAGCCTGTTAAGTGACTGTGTTCTGGCAAGCAGTGGCCACTCCAGGGCAGGAAAATAAAAAGAAAGAGAGTTTCCTGAAATCCGTGCCATGTTGGAACTTAAGGCGATGAGCCGACCAGCAATTAGTCTGCTGCCCTGGTAAGTTACTGTGGTCTGCCAAGCCGCAGCAACCACAGTTTGGGGAAAAAAAAGCAAGTGTGTTTCCTGAGATCCATGCCATGCTTCAACTTACTGTGCTGAGACAAGCGGCAACTAGCTTGCCAACCTGGTGAGTGACTGTGGTCTGCCAAGCAGCGGCCACCACAAGTTGGGGGAAAAAAAGCAAGTGTGTTTTCTGAGATCCACACCATGCTAGATCTTAGGGCATTGAGCCAAGCAGCAACTAGCCTGCCACCCTGGTAAATGACTGTGGTCTGGCAAGCCACGGCCACCCCTGGGCGAGGAAATGAAAAGAAAGAGCAGTTCCTGAGATGAGGACCATCCTGAAATTTTGGGAGCCAAGACAAGCAGCAACCAGCTTGCCACCTTTGTTAGTGACTGTGGTCTGGCAAGCCACGGCCAATGCAGTGCAGAGATATAAGAAGCAAGAACGTTTCCTGACATCCATGCTGTATTTGAACCTTGGACTCTGAGCCAACAAGAATTAGCCTGCTGCCCTATTAAATGACTGTGTTCTAGCAAGGCACGCCGGTAAATAAGGGCTGGTAAGAAGCAAGAGTTTTTGGTGAGATTCTCGACATGCTTGAAGGTAGGGTGCCGAGCCAAAAGCAACTAGCCTGCCACCTGGAATGTGACTGTGGTCTGGCAAGCAGCCTCCACCCTAGGTCCAGGAAAAATGAAACAAGAGCTTTTCCTGAGATCCACGCCATGTTGGAAATTAGGGGGCTGAGTCAGCAAGTACTAGCCTGCCACCCTAGTAAGGGATTGTGGTCTGCCAAGCCTCGGCCAGCCCAGGGTGGTAAAATAAGAAGCATGAGAGTTTCCTGTGGTTTGAGTCATGCTGGAATTTATGGCACTGAGCCAAGCAGCACAAGCCTGTGCCCTGGCAAGTGACTGTGGTGTGACAAGCCGCATTCATCCCAGGGTGGGGAAATCAGAAGCATGAGCATTTCGTGACATCCATAAAATTCTGGAACTTAGGGCATTGAGCCAACCAGGAGTAGCCTGCAACCCTGGTAAGTTACTGAGTTCTGGCAAGCTGCTGCCACCCCAGGGCAGGGAAATAAGAAGAAAAAGCATTTCCTGAGATACACGCAATGCTGGAAATTAGGGCACTGAGCAAACCAGCAACTAGCCTGTCAACCTGGTAAGTGACTGTGGTCTGGGAAGTCACGGCCACTGCAGCATGGAGAAATAAGAAGCAAGAGTGTTCCTTGAAATGCCTGCCATGTTGGAACCTAGGCTGCTGATCCAACCAGCACTAACCTGCCTCCCTGCCAAGTGACTGTGGTCTCTCAAGCTGTGGCCACACCAGGGTGGGGAAATAAGAAGCAAGACAGTTCCTGAGATCCATGCCATGCTGGAACTCAGGGCTCTGAGCCAACTAGCAACTAGCATGCCATACTGGTATGTGACTGTTGTCTAGCAATATGTGGCCACAACAGGGCAGGGAAATAAGAAGCAAGAGTGATTCCTGAGATCCTCACCATGCTGGAACTTAGGGTGCTGAGCCAACCACAACCAGCCTGCCTCCCTGGTAAGTGACTGTGGTCTCCCAATCCGCAGACACACTATGTTGGGGAAATAAGGAGCAAGAGCATTTCCTGAGAACCACGCCATGCTGAAACTTAGGG
>PVJX010031616.1:0-21063 GCA_004027295.1 Dolichotis patagonum
CTATAAATACATTTACAACTGCTACTGATCTCCACTTAATTAAAATGGGAAAGATACGACTTTAAGATCTGTTAAAGACACTGGAAATATACTTTCCTTAGACTTTCATTCCAGTAGAAGTTCTAAGCACTTACTCAGCTGCCCATTTATATGTCAGTTCTTCTCAGAGAGGGAGTGCCTTTAGTACTCTTAATCCAAAAATCTTCAGTCACTTACAGAAGCTAAATTTGACTATTTTTTTCTCTTAAAAAGTTAAATGTGGAAGCATCATATATCAACCTGAATTGCATAATGCATTCTGAACTAAGATATACTGAGGATCAACAATGTGCTAAAATTCAAAAGGACACAGTAACACGCCTCAGCTTTTAGAATCCAACACTTTTTTATTCAAATAAAAGTAGAAAAACATGATACAAGTATGTTTTTATAGTGTCTGTATAGTATCCTCCATAAAGGAACTATACTTAACCTCTAAAGAGAAATAAGAAGATAAACAAGACAGGAAAATTATCTGCAATTCTAACACATTTCTGCAGCACTGATCCTGCCTTATGTATGAAACTCAACGAATAAATACAGTAGCTGCCACAAACCACCAAGTCTAAACTTTCTCTACCATTTCTTTGTGTTTCTGTTGAAAATTTTTTTAAAAATGAAATAACCTTCAGACAGAAAGAAGTTTTGAGAAATCTGGACACTAACATCACTGAAGGAATTTGGGATATATCTGTATGTAGGAAGCCTGGCCTTTAATCTCGAACTATTATCACACTCAAGACAAGGGACCAACAACACCTGGACAGGTATAATAGCAATCATCATTATTTTGCTAGCATGCATTATATAGCTAAAATATTCTGGGCATAGTGCTAAGGGCTTTATATGATACTGTAGTAGCATAAATATAATAGCTAACATTAATCAAATGGTATACTTACAATAACCCTTTAAAGTCATTATAACCCCATCAGGTAGGTCCTGGTATAGTTCCATTTCAGTGATAAGGAGACAAAAACATGTCAAGTAAGTTGCCCTGGGTCACACAGGTTTTCTGATGCCAGAATCTGAATTCTTTACCATGTAGCTCATTTAATCTTCATAAAAACCCTGGTAGTAGGAGGAGGAGGACTACTACTCTGATTACTGAGGTTTAGAAAAGTAGCACGCCTACTCACAGAGACACAAAGTAATGAGGCTGGGACTCAAACTACTAGCATCCTGTTGAATGCCAACCAATGATTAGCAGTAATATTAACAACTTGGAATAAGTCAAATATAAAGAATAACTGGTCCGAGGAAAATAGGAAATCATGTGCAAGGAAAGCTGTCACGAATATTCAATTCCTTAGTAAGTCTCTCTGCTTAAAAAACATAAGTTGTAGTCAGACAAATATATCAGCAAAATGAAAATCTAAAGAAAGTATGTCTTTATAATTAAATGTTTAAATACCAAAGAGATCTTACCTCTTTTATATTCAGGGGTCTTCCACTAAGGTCATATTTGTTCATAGTTTCTAGTGCTTTCTTTACAAATTCTTCATCTTTGAATTCAACCACACTTAATGGAGAAAAATTTATAAGAAATATTTATGTACTAAGATCTTCTTTCACAATTAGAAGTTTAATTTGACTTAAAGTACTGTAAAAAAAAAAATTCTTACCCACAACCCTATATCCAGGTAGAATTGTCAATATATGCAAAAGAAAAAAAGTTTTAGATCAGTAGATGAAGTTAATGATATTTCTAATATTTATGTCAATAAAAGTAATCAATTACATAATCACTTTTTAAACTGTTTACACCTCCAGAATATAGCAGACAAGTGATTATAAATTTTCTGTTAAATTTTAAATCCATCTATTTACAATAGAACCTAGCATGTAACAAGCTTAGAGCACATTTTTACTTTAAGATAACTTTTCGTAAAGTCAAATCTAGTATCACTAATACAAATTCATTCAACAGTAATTCAAGGAAGTATTTGAAGACTCCAATATACTTGTCCTTACACAGTTACAAATATTTTTAAAAGATACACAGTACATAACATACATTTCAACTCTAAGAAAGTAAAACTTGCAAACAAATATTAATTCTATTTTATTAAAGTTCTGTATTAGAGTCAAACTCACTGCAGTAGTATCCAATTGCAAATACGTTTAAAAAAAAAGCCACCTATGCCAAAGAAACACAGAATCATTTTTAAAAATAATTCCTTGTGATTACTGTTCAAAGTGTCAAGTGAATAGAATGTTTTTATTTACCTAAATGGGTTCTGCTATTAAACACTGTAAAGAGCTTTCCATTAAATTCTTCAGTATATTGTACAGCTGTTGCTAAAAAAACAAAATCTGCTATCAACCAATTCCTTTTATTCTAATTTGTTCATCAATGGCCTTCCTAGCGTTTGGTCTGAGCACTGCCTCTTACGTGGTCCTGCAGGTTACCAAATTGAGCTTTTCAAAGTTACATTCTCAATTAACACCTTTAAGCTACAGGCCTCTCATAAAACTCTTAGGGAATATTATCAATTCGGTGACTTTAAAATATCCTTGAAGACATCAAAATACAACAAAAATTTTATTAACTAAGAAGCACTGCCTTAGAGTATTAGAAAAGTGAATGCCCTTTACAAAAACATTTACAAACCCATCCCTTCCAGGCAGCTCATTGGCTGGTGTAATTATCAGACTTACTAGCATAAAGCCTCATGTCTTGCATAATAAAGTAAAGCAAAATGAAACTTAAGTTTCCAAAAACTGGTACAAGTATTATACAGAAAGTAAACTGCTGAGGAACTTTTACACCTCGAGCAGATTATTGCCCACAGCACTTACCCTTGATTTTCCTTCCGCATCCTTAAAGAGCTCCACGTATGTAACCTCACCGACTACATAAGACATACAAAAGGAAGATACCAAGAAACAATACATTTAAACACCAGTATCTTGCTTTACTGCACACCTGTGCACAACTCTACAGAAAAGCACCTATTATTCACCAACAATCAAAACCAGACCAACATACCTCCTGTCAATGGCTCTGTAAATTTAACTAATTTTCAGAAATGTACATCATCCACATTCTCTAAAAGAAGCTAACAACCATATTAACCTAATTCATACTACAGATCATATTTTGGCCAGCATGATATAGTTGGTGAACAAATGCACATATACATACGAATGGTCCCTTAGCCTATCATATTAAGAGACATCAACATTAGCACTTTTCAAATAACTTTGGTCAGCCTACACACAACAGCTGTTTTAAGGTGACCTTCTACCTGAATGTCTTCAATCATGGTTGCCATCAGTAAACTAAATTTACAAGTCATGCTTCACAGCAAGCCACACACTTTCTAAATAAAGTCAATGAATAAAACCAATCAAATAGTTGTCACCTTACAACAGATACACCAATGCAATTGTTTTGTATTTATTGGAAGAGATCAGCCTCAAAACCAAGTACATAGTTTGTGGGACTGGTGAAACTCAATTTTTCAAGAGGTGACAGAACTAACTTTTACAAGATCAAGTATTAAAATTATTTTTCCCCAAAACCAACCATGTATATAAGATGAGGGTTTCAGATTATTCTGAAGTCAAACTACAACAGCAGTAACGCAATTTTAATATAGAACTGCAAAGACAGCATCTTGGCAGGCAGGACAATGCAAACAAAAGGAATTCCACAGCCAGATTCCAGACTCCACCAAGGGAAGAACAAAACAGCTTTTGGGAAAAAAACAGACCTTGTTATGCATACATTAACACGCTACAAGTATTGCTTAACTGATGCAATAATGCTTTTAGAATCTATAAAAACTTCAACTAGACAAAGCAATCACTTTAACAAAATTCTTGGTGGCATGCAAATGCTGGCTTGCTACTACCCACTGAAGTGGCAAAAAGAAAGTACTTCATTTATCCGTACTACCTCGGAATGAAATTGTGTCAAGTGAAAGGAGAGGAAAAGATTAATTCATATGTCAAGAAATAAAAATTAAGTTTTTGAGTCTCTGTGACTAAGGAGAATAAAAGTGCGCTTAGCTTCTTCCCTCTGATACGAAGGTTAAGCTGGGTGGGTGATTTCTGAGACACTTACCTTTTTCTCTCATGAGGTCTTTAATAGCTTGCCATTTCATGTCATAAGGGATGTTGCTAATGAAAACTCTGTTGCGATTTGGACCCTTCTTTTCGCCAGTGCTTGAGTTCTTGTCTTTTGCATATGGATGAAATCGATTGGTCTTCTTATTTCCTGTGGATTTTTCTTTTAAGTCAGATTTTTCTTCTTTCACCAATCCATCATTCTCCCTATGAATTTTAAAAAACAAAAAACCCTCAGTGGTGCTTCTAAGAATATGTCTATATTAAATAATGCATACATTTCACTTCACAAAAATCTGCACTCAGCTAGGCCTCAGTAAAGGTCAATGGTTCTGAAACCCCTTGATGTCACTGCAAAAGGTCTGAGCACGCAGTATTACTACAACTTCAGTTTCCCACTTCACAGTCCTCATATCTTTCCATATGAAATAGCTGCGGCAATCAATAGCCTGGTTTTTCCCATCATACTACTTAATAAACGTTATTAGAACCTATGGTGGATGTTTTTATAGCATATAAAATTGTTACCTTTAATGGAGTATTAACTTTCCGGGTGTCATTCAAAATTCTTAAAAGTCTGATTTATTAAATAGTATTATTTCTTAAAGATTAACAGTTTCTTTCCAGAACTTTCTCCTTCTTTGCTTAAATATAAAAACACACAGCTCTGCCTGTCTACCTACATCTATACATGCATATGCTTACATAAGACTCTCAGTTTTTCTATTCCCAAATGGGGTAAGTAAAATTTGTAAGGTATCCTAGCATCTTCATGTTGAACATTTTCTCTGTCCTAAAATAGGATAGGATAGAGTACTTCATAGAATTGCATCATTCTGATAATACCTATAATGACAGGACAAGATAGGAGGCAGTAATTAAATGCAACATGCATCAGAATTTTATAAATCTATTTAACAATGCCTAATTGGAAAAACACATAATTTATAAGACTGCAATCATAATGCCATTATTATGATTCTATGAAATGTAGATATACGTAAGATCCAGATATATACTGTACTTTAGGTAAACCCTATAGACAAAAATTTGGATTTATATTTTAAAATGCAATTTACTTTTCAAAAAGAATCATTTTTACAAGTTACAATAGATTTTGTTAAAATGAATTTACAGAGGTTACAATAGATTGTTTCTAAATCCCAGCAGTCGGGAGGCTAAAGCAAGGGGATCACCACAAGGTTGAGGCCAGCCTGCACTACGCAGGATTCAAACTAGCCTGAACTACACAGCAAGATCTTGTCTGGGAAAACAAACAAACAATAGATTCCCTTCTAAACCACTAATTATTCTATTGAATTTAAAGTTAACAGTATTAGAACAGTATTTTCACAAACATAAAAAACATCTCCATGGCACTCAGGAATCGAATGTTTTAAAACCTTCCCAGATTCTTGAGAAAACCAGCCGGGCCTCGCACCCGGACTGTAATGGCCCTTCCTTCTGGGCAGCGCGCAGCCCACGTCGCTGTCCGCACTCTTCGCGGCTATGACTCAGTAGTGATGTGACCACACAGTGAGTCTCCTAACACTGCTCTCCTGAGCGGGTGACACAGCTGGGATCACCGCTATATCCACTCTAAAGTGCACCCCCGGGAACAGCTCGGCTGCCCTAGCAGTGACTGCACGGAACCGAAACCGCGCGGCAGGAAACAGACAACGAGTGACATACGCATTGGAGTACAAGTGGTGCCCGCGTCTGCCACAGAAGCTGCTAGAACCAAGGGTCAGACATCAGCACCACACTTGCTTGGCCACTTCTCCGCACCCTGACAAAGGAACACCCCGTCAGCAGCGGGTGACCTAAACAAGGTATTCTCAGCTGCCGAGCTCGCAGAGGGGCCCAGCAAGAAGCAGAGGCAGGGGTGGCCGGGAGCACACGCCTCTCCGCGGGCTCCCGGGCGCAGGGCTGCTCCCCACGTCTCTGGGGGCCGATTCACACTGTGGCCTCAGCTGAGCCCAGGGCAGCCTGCTCGGTAAGGCTCAGTTCACAGAGCCGGGTGTCTACGCGTCTCTAGCTCAGCACCCTTCCCCAAGGACTATTTTCTTTTCTGTTCTTTTTTATTTTGAAGAGAATAAAACAAGACAGAACAGAACCAAAGCAGATCTTCAGAATAAAACAATGCAAGCAACACAGAATTTAAAAACAAGACAAAACAAGACAACAGTGGCTACCACAATGTCTCTTGTTCTCTTCAAAACAGCTGTCCATACCTTCACACACTGAAATCAAATAATAGAAAACTGACTAAGGCCAATCGAAACAAAGAATAAAGGCAGTACTGGACTTCAAAACCGCAAGGACTCTTTTCCTCCTGGAGGAAACCACTGTGAAAACGGAAAAGCTCTGCAGTACATGCAAGGTGGTTCTGTTCTCGGCTGGGGTGCAGACTGAGTACCTGAACGTGGTGATCATTTGTTCATAACAATTCTACTACAGACCAATCTTTCCTATAGATATCTTCTTGAAAACATTTGCTTCATTCAGTCAATGACCAGAGAAAGCAATTTCTTCTTTTCAATTGGTCGCATCTTAAACATACCACTACACCACCAACAATACATAATTACCTGTGGAAGACCTATCAGTTTAGTGACTATAGGAACGATTTGATTATTAAGGAACTAAACCAGAATCACACAATTCCTGAAGTCTTTCTATGCCATAAACACACTATGGGCGTAAAAAATACATGAAAACTCTTAAGGAAACAATGCTATGCTACCAAACACTGGCACCATACCCAGAATTCCACGTACTAATTCTCAAACTGTTCATTTTGGTAAACCCATCCTTCTTAATGTATGTGAAGACTAGGATAATTACAAAAATTTTATATGCTCTCAAGACTAAATTATTCTTTCCCATATTATAAATTTCTGAAAAACATCAGTATCTAACAGCAAACGAAGAAACATAGTACTCTGTGATTTTAAAGCATGAAATCTAAAGTTAATTCTAGTTCCCAAAGAAAAATACCAGAGGAAAACTCAGTTTTACATGCTGGAGGAAAAAAAAAGAAAAATCTCAACCTAACTTCACATGTCAAGAAGCTTCAAGAAAAGAAAAAAAATAAGCCCAAAATTAATAGGAAAAAAAAAAGATCAGCACTCAAATGAAATATACTAGGAAGATGAAAGAAAAAGCCAGCAAAACTGTATTTTAAAGAAAAATCAAATTGACAAATATTAAACTAGATATTAAAAATAGAAGACTTAAAATCAGAAAGAAATTACAACTGCTAAGACAGAAATACTTAAGGATAATAAGAGACTACTATGAAGAATTATATACCAACAAACTGGAATAATGCAGAAGAACTGGATGAATTACCAGAAGCATACAACTCACCATGACCCACTAATGAAGAAACAAAATCTAAATGGACCAATAATGAGAAAGGAAATCAAATCAGTAATCAAAAACCTCCCAAAATCATGCATAGTGATACAAGCCTGAAACCTAGCAATCTGGGAGGCTGAAGTAGGAAGATCACAAGTTCAAGCCCAGTCTGGGAAACTTAAAGACTCAAGGAGTCCCTGTCTCAAAACAAAAAAAAAAACTTTAAAGGAGGGGATGTAATTCAGTGCGAAAGCCCTAGGCTCAATCTCCAATACTGAAAGAAAAAAAAAGTCTCCCAAATGAAAAGCCCAGGACCTAATGTTCTCACTGGTGAATTCAACCATACATTTAAGTACTAACACTAATCATTCAACTCTTTCTCTAGAAAACTGAACAAGAGAAAACTCTCAAATCATTCTACAAAGTCAACTTATGAACAGCAAAGCCAGATAAAAACACTGTAAAAAAGAGAATAAAGGCCAATATCCTCTATAAACTGATGCAGAAATCCTTAACAAAATACCACCATACTGAATTTATCAGCACATTAAAAGAATTGTACACCGAAAGCAAGTTAGACTTATCACAGGCATAAGGACAGATCAACAAATGCATATCAATAAATGTGATACATGACATTAACAGAATGAAAGATAAAAATAATAAAATCATCATCTCAACAAATACAGGAAAATATTTAACAAAATCCAACACTGTTTGATGATAAACTCTCAATAAATTATAGATGAAAGACACCTAGACATAATAAAAGGTCACATCTGCAGGCTCACAGCTAACTTCATCCTAAACGGTGAAAAACTGGTAACTTTTCCTTTAAAATCAGCAGCAAAGTAAGGATGCCTGCTCTCAGCACTTTTCTACTCAACCTGGTATTGGAAGTCCTGACCAGAGAAAATGGACAAGAAAAAAACCGTGCGAGACATGCAAATTGAAAAGAAAGATACAAAATCATCTATTGGTAGATGATGAGACCTTTTGATAGAAAACCTTTTATTTGGTACCAGTACCAAACTCAGGACCTTGTGTTTGCCAGGCAGACACTTGTGCTGCAAACCTACACCTCTGGCCCAGAAAACCTTTTAAAAGTCCACAGAAAACTATTCAAACTAATAAATGAATTCAGTAAAGTTATAAAAAATCAACATACAAAAACCAGTTATAGTCCTATATACTACCAATCAACTAAATCAAAAAGAAAATTAAGAGAACAATTCCATTTATAACAACATTGAAAACAAAAAATACCTTGGAATAATAAATTTAACTAAGGAGGTAAAAGACACTGAAAACTATAAAACAATAATGAAAGAAACTGCAAATGATACAATAAATCAATAGTCTGTGTTCATGAAAAACAAGACAATGTTACCTAAATACTATTCAAAATGACCTATCAATTCAGTGCAGTCCCTACCAAAATTCTCATGGCATTTTTTACTAAAAAACTAGGAAAATATCCTGAAATTTATATGGAATTACAAATCACTCCAAAGTGCCAAAGCAATTTGAATTAAGAGCAAAGCTACAGGCATCGCATCTCCTGATTCCAAATAATATTACAAAGCCATAGTAATCAAAATAATATGGTATTGGCATAAAAACAGACACAAAAATCAATAGCACAGAAACCTTAGAAATACATCCAAACACACAGTCAATATCCTTTAACAAAAGTGTCAAAAATATACAATGATGAAAGTAGAGTCTCTTCAATAGTGTTGAGAAAACTGAACATCCATGAGCAAAAATAAATAAAAAACTACATCTTTATCTCACACACACACACACACACACTCTCTCTCTCTCTCTCTGTCTCTCTCTCTCTCTCTCTCTCTCTCTCTCTCAATGGAACATGAACACATAACTACAATACCCTAAAACATATAACTCCTAGAAGAAAACAGAGGGAAAGCCTCATGACATTAATCTTGACAACTGGTTAGATATGATACCAAAAGGAAACTTTGAGAACAGAACAAATGGGAGACTACTGAACATCAAACTGAAAAGTTTCTACACAGCAAAGGAAACAACAAAATGAAAAGACAACCTAAGAATGGGAGGAAATACTTGCAAACAATGAACAATGTTACCAGGATAGAAATGCTATTATTAGCTTCCCCATCGCTGGAACAAAACACCTGACACCCTCAATTTAAAGGAAGAGAAACTTAATTTGGTTCACAGTTTGGGGGGATTCAGTCCACGGTCAGCTGGCTCCAAAGCACTAAGTGGTATGGTGTAGGAAATCCATTCACTGCATGGCAGCCAGGAGACAAACAGAGAGAGGAGAGAGACAGACCTTTCAGTGGCACACACCCACTGACACACCTCTCCCCCAAAGGCCCCACATCTTAGCAGCGCGTTTAGCTAGGAACTCACTAGTGGATCGATCCACAGCACCTACATGCTCCAATCACTCCAGAAGCCATACCTCTGAACACATGAGACATTTGGGGGGCACTCTAGATCAAAACCATAACAAACTCATGCAACTCAACTGCAAAAAAGCAAACCAAACACCTCAGAGCAACACTTGTAAGTGAATCTAAAAGATAGAAAAAGGACCTAAGTAGATATTTTCCCAAAGACACACAAATGGTCAAAAGGTACATGAAAAGAAGTTTAACACCACTAAAGATCAGAAGATACAATTTAAAGCCACACTGAAGTCTCTTACCACTTTATTAGGATAGCTATTATCAAAATGTCAGAAAATGAGAAGTGCTGGTAAGGATATGAAGAAAACCCTTATAGATTAATGATGGGAAAAGGTACCATATATTCATTATGGAAAAGCAGTATGGAGGTTTCTCAAACAATTAGAAACAAAACTATCATATGACCTAATGTTTGGGCTTTAAATGTCCCCCAAAAGTGTAAAATGTTGAAGACCTGATACCCACTGCAGCAGTGTTCAGAGATGGGGCTTTGGGAAAGCAAATCAGGAGGGCTCTGATCTCATCAATAAATTCATCAATTGATGAGAGTCACCACTGAAAGGACTGTTGGGAGACGGCGCTAACTGCAAGAGGCAGAGCTATTTGGCAGAACCAGGTCACCAAGAATGTGCCTTCAAAGGGTCTAGCTATCTGGTCCCTGGCCCTTTCCTCCTTCTGTGCATGCTGGCCATACCAAGAGGTAAGCAGCCTCCCTTTCCACACATTCTCACTGCTGGAACAGTCTGCCCCACACCTCACGGCCAAGGCAATGGAGCCACTGGGCCATGAACTGGTCATCTTTCAAACTGTGAACCAAAATAAATCTTTAAGATGATTCTTCAACTAACACACTTAGCAATTCCACTTCTGAGGGTTTATCCAAAAGAGGTATCTACACTCTCATGTTCACTGTGCCACTCTAAGATACAGAAACAAGCAACGCATCAATGACTAAAAAAAGTGTAAACACACACACGATGGAGTATTACTCAGTCTTAAAAAGAACTCTGCCATTTGCACCACTCTACATGGAGCTGAAGGATATTTTGCTCAGTAAAATAAACCAGACAAATACTCTGTGATATCATTTATATGTGGAACCTGAACAACTCAAGCTCAATCAATGAAGCAGAGAGTAGCATAGTTACCAGAGATAACAGGACAGGGGAAAAAGGAAAGATGTTGGTCTAAGGGTACAAACTTTCAGTTACAAGTCTGGAGACCTACTGGATAGTACAGTAACAATTGTGAGTTATAATACACTGCACATTTGAAGTCTGCAGAGACTCAGATCAGTGATGGTGAGCCTTTTAGAGTTTCAAAAGATATGAACAGCCCACTACAGCATTCATGCCGTAAGTTCGATAACATTGGACTAGATCATAAGTATTCTCACCACCCCCACACATAGTTCGGCTATATAAAGTTAATAGCTATGCTAATTGACTTTCTGGGGCAATCATTTCACCATGTATTCACTGTATATCAAAATATCACACTGTATATCTTAAATACAATTTTTATTATATCTCAATAAAACTGGGGGGAAATCCTAGTTCATGTCTTTGCTGGTAGCATAATTAAAATTGTAACTCTAGTAGTAAACTTTCACCTTAACCCAATGCTTAATATTTTATTTAAGTACGTTACTATGTCTCCATCTCCATACACTCTGAGGTTTCAGTTAGTCACACCTGAATAGCGAAGAGTTACAACACTGCTCTTTTCCTACCAACTCACACTATTTGGCATAATGGAACAGAATACATCTAAGGAAACCTATCTTTAATTTCTTATCTAAAGAATGTAAATATGGCAACTAAATGTGAGTTTCTGCATTTCTTCAACCAATATTTACCCATCCTTTTCAAATGTGACACCTTAAGGAATAAAAATGAGTACGACATATAGAGTAGCTCCACCCTCAGTGACTCTGTGCAACCTTAGGAAAAGTCTTGTCAATCCTGAGGACAAGTAGCGCTCTCTTCACCTCTAGGCAGTCTGTATTATATGGCAACATTTGTTCACTTTTATGGTCAACAAAATGAATTGTTATCATCAAACGCATATGGTAAGAAAACCAAAGCTTATGGCTGGTGCCACTAAACCACTCCTACTGTTCACAGGTTAAGACAAGGCTTGGGTCTCTAGCTCACTGAGAGGGACCCATGCTGGACAGCACATGTGCTCATGGAATAGCACACAGTACAAAAAATCCCTTGGAATGATTCAGCCTCTCTCAACTTCTGGGAAAAGAGGAAGGGAGAGAGATTAATTGTAAGCAATATGGAAAAAACTTACACTTACTGCTACTATTTCTTATTTACCTTATATATTTTTCTCTTCCTAAATTGGAAAAGGTTCCTTCTCCCACTTCTGTCCTCTCTCTTTTCCTGTCCTGTGATGAGACTTTCAGAGGGCAGAGACCCTTAGACTTGATGGAGGTTCAGGCAGCAGCGTCACCTGCACCTGCAGTATACTAACCTTACCCAAGCGTAACACAGCTTCTCTCTGAAATTCAAGGCTGGACTTTTTTTGTTTTCCAGAAGCAAAGGGGTGACAAACCCACGTTTAGATAGGAATTACTAGCCCAACCAGTCCTCCCTCATTAGCCACAGGGCCCCACCCTACTCTCTCAGATTCAAGAGACACTCTGGTCCCTTATATAAAACAACACATAAAATCCTGTCTAGAGGACTTGTAATATCTAGTAACAATGTAAATGCTATGGAAATAGGTGTCACACTATATTGCTCAGCGAATAATTACAAGAAAAATTCTGTACACGTTTAGTACAGATACAATTTGGGGGGCAGAGGGAGCATAGTTTCAATTCACAGTTGGTTCAATGTATGGATGCAAAATTCATGAATGCAGAAAGATATGGAGGGCTATTTCTAAGTTTATCATTCCACTATTTTTCCTTTCTATTTCAATGCCAAGTCTCTAAAGACTCACATTTTGGGCAGGCATGGTACAGAGTGGTTCACCTACTGATACCGCAATTACTGAGAGGCAGACACACTTTCCACGTGGGAACAAATTCTGCGGGCTTCTCCTTTACCCGCCACCCATACTTAGCCTAGATTCCTTTGACGGTATTCAGCCCACTGTGGCCTAGAATATGCTACCTAGTGAAATCCACGTAAAGACAAGACTGTCCCAACGAAGGGGGCAGTGTTATTCTATAATCAGCCCTCACACAGATGGGTCCAGGTGGTACCAGACACACTGAACCTTTCCCCACAAAAGAAAAATCAGACATTTACCTTTCCAACTATGTGTTTCCTGCAATCTACTGAGTCAGAAATGAAGGGGTTGTTTCCACTAAATAATTTCAACCAAACTTCAAATTAAAGGAATATGGAATATGAAAACACATCCTACTGCCCCATGCGACAAGTGGTGAGCATAACGCGTCCTCAGAATGTTTCCTTATAAATCAAACTGCTAGGAATTTGAGGCAACTAACATCTTTATAGGCACTCGTGACAGATGCCTATCACGAGTGCCTATAAAGGCAGTGGTAAAGAAGCAAGTTCTTTACTTAAAAAAAAAAAAAAAAAAAGCACCTAAAGGGCCGTGGTTGTAGCTTTGTGATCCAGCACCTGCCTAGCCTGGCATGAGGCCCTGGGTTCATCCTGAGCCCACAAAACAAATAAATACATATTTTTTTAAATCTTATTTTACGAAGATACAGACCACCAAGCACCGAGTCGTCTTTTTTTTTTTTTTTTTTTTTACCAGCCTGTACGGTTGACATCACCGAGAGGGTGAGGAAAGCTCTTTTCCCCCATTCAAAGTGTGCACCTGTAGTAGACTCTAGGGAAACACAATGGAGCGGCCTAGGGGCGGGATCGCACTTCCCCTCTGCTGGGATCACTTGGGAAATTAAAAGGCACCCCAGAGAGCAGCGCCAGCACCCCCGGAAGCACGGCAGGCCCGGGCGGGGCGGGCGATGACGTCACCCCTGGATACCCCCTAGCGACGCCCGAGCCGCGGCCTAGGGACCGCTCCCCGCCTCCCGGGAGGAGGGGCGACGAGGGGGGACCCCGGCCCGGGCCGGCTCGACCCGGCCCGCCCGCGGGGACGCCCGCCGGCCCGCACCTGCTCCCGGTCCCCACCCCGCCCAGCCCGGCCTGGCCTCTGAGGAGACACCATACATTGTCACGCCGTTGGAGCTGCTCCGCGGCGGTTGCTTCTCGGGCTCCGGGCCGCGGGACTCGGCAGGCTGCGGGCGCGGGCTGTCGTCACCGGCCACCGCGGGCTTGTCGGCGTCCGCCATCGCTCCGCCGCGCTCGCCAAGGGCTCCGCGCGCGACAATGGCGGCCGCGGCCGGGAGCGGTAACGGACCCGGGTTTGAAAAGGCCCCGAGCGCTCCCAGCCCGATCTCGCGAGAACCGGCGCGGCGCGGGCGACGGGGGGAGGGGGCGCGAGCCAGAGAGGGGGCGTGGCCAGGCCCCACGGGCGGCCATGAGGGTCGCGCTGAGAACCCGGATCACCCGGCGCCGGCCAGGTGGGCGGCCTGTGAACCTTCGGGGCCTCCGCGGATGCGCGGGGTCGCTGGGCCGTTGGTGGACACCGGTGCTCCCTAGGGATGGCTTGGAGTTTCTTTGAGGATTGGCTGACCCAGAGAAGGAATTGTTTGGGACTCAGCTATCATCTTGAGGGGGTGGGGTGGGGAGGATTGAGTTTCCTTTAAAAAAGATTCTTGAGGCAGCACTCCATGAATCCATTATTTTCATAATGAGTTAATTAGATTGGCAAATAATTGACATTTGAGGTTTTGCGTATGTGTTTATCACAAGCTGATGGCCATTAGAAGTGAAGCAGTTACAGGCTCACATTTATCCATCACACAAAAATTTTAAATATGGATTTTTACCCCCAAAAACAAATGTATTAAACATTGTTAGCTCTTGGATACTATAATTATATTTCACAGTAAAACAACTCTTTCAGCTGAAAGGTTCAAAGGCCTTTCCAAGCGTTTCATAGAGGAGACATGATTCACATGCTTTGCATGCATCCGTAGTGAAGCTGTGCTGAGAAACTAAAACTCAGTACGTAATTTTTGCAATGTGCAGGTTTCTGCTACCTTCCAAAAAAGTACTGCAAAATGTCTGATCGAATGACCAGTGTTGACCAACTTTATAAGAGTAAGAGAGAGAACATTTTCATTTTAGTCACCATGAGGCTGTTCGGTAAAATACTGCAACTGAGGTACTAAGTTGTTTTATAAACATGACATGTGCCATGGTTCTTGCTACACAAATTGTGGATTCCCAGTCAACACTCAGCCCACATGTCTGGAGTAAGTCAAGGACCCCTGACCCCAAGAAAATCAGGGTTCAAGCCCCTGTTCTGCCTCTCTTGGCCTGTAACTCCTTGGGCAAGTTACTCTTCACTCTGCACAGTAAATAAGGGCAGTAATACCTGCCTTGCAGGATTAAGCTGAGGATTAAAAGAAAGCACTTTACAGGCATACGACAAAGTACTGGTATTAAGTTCCTGTGTCTTAAAGCCTTGGTTAGGGTTTTAGTCAAGGAGAAACCAAGTGATTTTCCCATAGTACCAAACTATCCATACTTTAACAAATTCTTCATTCTCTGTCATTCCTTTGCTACAGTTCAATTTGACAATGAAATTTCATCTCACAGTTCCTGGCACAGCGGATTTTTACAAAATCCTTTAGTTGGTTCAATTCAGTTATGTTTAAAGAGGTTTTCATGCTTATAAACAGCAATGGGCATGTGAAAAACAGAAAAATGAGTAGCACTTCCTGAGGGAGGATGTTCATTAAAAAAAATTACAGTGCTAGCATAGAGATGAAAGCAAAGTGTTATGTAAACATTATTTACAAACACAAGATTTCAGTGCAATCATAGAGAAGACAGCCAAATATGATTTAAAATTATTTACAAATACAAGAGGTTGGCTTGCATGCCATAGTGTACTAATAAAAATAGACTACTAAAATATCTTGATTATCCCTACAAATTGTATACCTAAGTCAAGTGCCTCTCTTGCTATCCCTTAGTCCTGGTTTTGATAAATGCATAAAGAGCAGAGGTTAATTCTTACTGGGGATCAATGGAGATTTGCAAGAAGAGTGGGATCTTGAGAGATTGGAAGAATTGGTGAGCGTACAGGATTTCTTCAGTTATATTCAACATATCTATCTCTATATATTTATTATTTACTGAAAACATTTTGGAATTTTTGGCTTAAATTTCTAGCTATGTGCGATATCTACACACACACACACACACACACACTCACTCTGATTTGTTGTACAAAAACTAAGTGGTTATGTGACACTGTACCAGAAATACTTCTTGTGCATTTGCAAAAGATAAGAATTTTGCAGTGGGAACTATGGGAAGATGCAACAGTTGAGAATCATTTAAGAACTTTTTCATTGCGCATACCTATACTAAAAAACACCCCACAAAAACCAAAAGGGAAAAAAAAGAAGATAGTGAATAGGGGAGGAAAATGTACACATTGACTCCAGCAATGGATCATCAATGGCTGTGATTTCTTTATCTTTTGCAGATTTATTTAAGTACAATATTGATAGTAAGAGAGGCAAGCAAAAATCAATGTATGCAGTAACTTCTCTCCTCTTCCTGAGCTGCTCCAATTCTTCCAATCTTCCATCATTTCTGTGTTTGTGGTAGAGTTGCGGGGAGAGCAGCTCGGGGAGGGGCAGCGGCTGTACACACATCCCAGGCTCAGACTCCTGCTCCCCTCACCCAAAATCCCAGAGAGAGGCAGCCAGGGCCATAGGTGGCCAGGAGACAGACTGGCATCTCACACGTCCAGCCGTCCAGCCGAGGAGGACCATCCTGTCCTGGAGCCCAGCAATGGGCTAGAAGACAGTGACTGGGAACACGCAGCTCCAGGGAGGCCTGCAAAGGGATCAGGGGCTACACATGCCCAGGGATTCAGTTCTCAAAGAAAAAGAGGGTACAGGGTGGGACCTGGGCTGTGAGCTGCCTCTTTTGTGTTTAAGAATTAAAAGGCAAAGCTTAGCAAAATAAAGAGCAACAAGTAAGTCAAGTTTCCTGGTTAAGTATATCCGTGAAGTTTAGAAAGTCAAACGGTCTTTGTTTTTGAAGTTAGAGCAACATTTAACTTTTACAAGGACCACTCCCCCCACACACACACAAACAAAAGCATCATACCACAGCAATATATGCCCGCTCATGTTGATAACAGCACAGTTTATAATAGCTAACCTTTGGGGAAAGCCCAAATGCCTGTCAGAGGAGGAATGGATAAAGAAGATGTGGTTTTTTAAAAAGTGAAGTACTAGTCTCCCATAAAGAAGGGTAGACTGGAAACACTTACAGATAAATGAATGGACCTTGAGACTATAGTCTCAAGTGAAATAAATGGTACACACGTGTAAATACCACATAAATACCACATTGTCTCTCTGGTGTGAGAAACTGAAACTGTAAATAACAACCAAGCTGTATAGTAGATATTGTGAAATAGGAAGCAATTATTCAGACTGGAAAAGGAACTAGGGAGGAGGTGGGAGGAAAAAAAAATGAGACAAGATTAAAATAGGAACAGAACTTTGTAAATATGGAGGATAAGAGGGTTGAAGCAAGGGGAAGGGAATAGGAAAGAGGAATCAAGATACATCACATACAGGTACAAATTCGCTATAATGAATGTGACTATTTTGTATATCTAAATTGTATCAATAAACTTAATTTTTTAAAAAAGGACTAGGGTACATTCAAGCCCATTTATATTTATTTCCATTTTTTACCAAAAAGTTCATTCTCTATTGGTTGAAATATGGATGTTAGTTATGGACAGTAGAAAGACAAATCATCTTATTCTGAAAGGTCTCTCTCTCTCTCTCTCTCTCTCTCTCTCTCCCCCACTATCAACACTCTTTAATGTAGGAGTCTATTGTCTATTTTTTAGCATTTAATATTCCAAACACAGAAAGGTCTCCAGTAGCAAGTGATGTTTAGAATTAAGACAATTATCTGAACAATCCAGGCAGAAACTCCACTTTCACCTCAATTATTCAAATACTTCTGATAATATCAAGGGGTTTTGCTTGAATTCTTTAGATAATTATTCTGTTTTTCAACTTTACAATCCCAGTGACATTGCCTAGTAACAGTTTTACTTTGGGTTTTTGTAAAAAATATTGGAACATAATTTTTTCTTTGAAGATAAAGACTTATAATTCCTATATATTTATTTAAGCTTAATTTTTCATTCTAAATTATGCCTTTTTCTCAATTAATCTGTCTCATTGAAAGACAGATTAAATAAATTTTCAAGAGTTTTACCCTACCTTCTATGTCCTGTAGGCACAGGTACTCCTTCTGGCTTAATAGTTCCGTGAACTGAACTTTCTTAGTTTCAAGCCATCTGAAATATAGCCATATTTTTCTTTGTTCTCAGTTTGGTATCATAACTCAAGAATATTAATAAAGATGATTGCTTTACCAAATTTTTTCAGCATGGGACTTGAACCCAGAGCCTTTGTACTGAGCTACAACCTCCAGCCCTTTTCATTTTCTGTTTTGAGACAGGGTCTCACTAAATTGCCAAAGCTAGACTTGAACTTGTGGTCATCCTGCCTCAGCCTCCCAGGATACTGGGGATACAGGCTTGCTTATACCACCACACCAAGCTTCAAGTATTATTTTTTTAATTCTACATAATTACACTTTCTGCAACATCATTCTCAATTTCCAATGTCAACATATGGAAGAGAAAACAGATTTCTTAAAGTGATGAATTACATGACCAAGTTCACATGCTATTCTGTATATTTGAAGATAATCCTGCAAATAGTGATTATTGAAGTAGTACCTGAAAAAACCATCTTCTTATTCTTACCTGCCGACAGGAAATAAATTTACCTATAGTAGCTGTGAGTAGTGCTGAACTTCTGCATCTCTTAGCCTCACTGGCAGCTGCACGTACCCATGTGCCTGTAAACCAAGCGGTAGCAGTATGAGCACCACCCTGGAGGTTCCTGAGGGGCAGCTGCTCAACCAGGAGATCGAACCCTGTCTTACTTACTTTTCTTGTTGCTGAGACAAAAATATGTGATGCCCAGAGTTAAAGGGGAAAGGTTTTATTTAACTCACAGTTTGCAAAGGTTTCCATTCCCAATAGTTTTCTTCCAAGACAGGGTAGAATAATTCATGGTGGCTGAAGACAGCAAGAGAGAGAGAGAGAGAGAGAGAGAGAGAGAGAGAGAGACTGACTCATACCCTTAATTCTAGCATTGTACTACAAATCAGTCACACACTCTAGATCAGCTACCTCTGAAAAACCCCATCTTGATCTATGAGGCTTTGAGGGTACATATAGACACAAACCATTACCTTCTGCACCTGCCCCCCCCCAAAGACTCATGTCCATCCTTTACACAAAAGGTATTTAGTCCATCTCTAAGGATTGGCAAAACCCTAACAATTCCAGCATTGCCGAATAGTCCAAGTCCCTCTGAAATCTAAGTCAAACTCTTAGCTATGAGCCCTTGCAAAATGAAAAGAAAGTTAAAACACTTTCAACATTCCATGGCACAAGATCTTTCCATTCCAAAAGGTACAAACAGGGATGTAAAGCAAATAGAACCAAAGTAAGTACAAAATCCAACAGTACAAACATTTAAGTCCTGTAGTTCCCGTGTGCAGCATCTGAGGCAATGTGTGGCAAGATGTGAGCTGCAAAGGGCTTGCGTAGCTCTGCCTCTGTGGCACTTCTGGTGGTTGTAGCTCCCACGGCTTCTCTCTCATGCCTTGCGGTTTTCCTCAGACAGTCCACAGTCCACGCTCCTGGCTTCTCCAAACGCCTGAGGCCTCCACTGCACCTTTGTAGCATGTGGAACTATGAGTGACTTTGAGATTGGAACCCAAATGCAACAAGAATAAATAAACTTGCATCCTGTTTAGTTGCTGGCATTTGGGGTCTTATAACTATACTTAATCATGAAGCCTGTAGTTTGAAATTTAAATGACTGATTTACTCAATAGTTTCTTCCACACCATGTCATTTAATTACTACTTTAAACATTTTCTTCTGAATACATTGTTAACATTATTTTGATTCACTCCTTTGATTTTGGCTCTGGGTCACCACAGGTATCCTATCTCCACTCTTCATATTCCTTACTGGCAGCATCACAATTTTGTTGTGATACCAGGAGTGACCTAGAACACAGATTGATCCAACGACTTGTAGAATATAATATACCTGAAATTCTGGATTTCATTGCTTTTTACTTTCCTCATAAGTTCTTTGCTTTCCTTCCTTACTATGAACAATTGTGAATTAACCAGGATGACAAAAAACCCACAAGCTTAGGGTGGCAGAGCAGAAAAATAAAAAAAAAAGCACCAAGCACCCTGAAGAGCTTTTGCATGCACCTTGGGTTTCTCTTCACCAAATTTCATGTTTGGGGAGAAAAATAATTTTCATTTCCATTAGGTATCACCATCATTGTCTCTAACTTAGTTTCCTGAAAAGTACACATTTTTGCTCTATTACATCCCATTTCAAGGAGAGTCAGCCATACCAGATGGCTGCTTATTAACCTAGTCTAATGGGAACAACAGTTTCTTAGTAGTTTGTAAGTGGGATCCCTTTTGTCATAGTACATCACAAAGGGAGACTGGAGTGGTTTCATGTCAATCTCCTTCAATTCACAAAGTTTTAAAACACATTTATAGATACATGGGTGCAGCATGTTTGAAGACAAACTTAATAGTGTGTATTTCCAGATTTTCATTCTGTAATTTTTCAAGCTTTCAAGAAAAATAAGGTTTTTTTGTTTTTTTGGTATTTTTTTTTTTTACTTCCAACTGAGTTAAGTCTTTTTATTCTTTTGGTAATCTCTTCCATGGTTAACTACTTCCATTGTAGGTGATGAAATATATAAGGCTCCACTTCAAATGTTGGCACTGCTATGAAAGTCTTTTTTCCCCTTCACTGCAATTCAGGATTAACATTTTGATTCTTGTCTTATGTTCCAGTCTGAGGAGTAGTTTCCACTGCAGAAGTTATCTGAAGACAGTCTTATGCTTTTTAGCAGTGGTCTATCTTCTCCACAAACACTACAATGGACTTAGTT